>JAWWEO010000045.1:20712560-20749159 GCA_035582975.1 Ormyrus labotus | reverse complement strand
TCACACATTTCACTATCAATTGCAGAATGGTTGATGTTAAATTTTGTATTGTATTTATTATTATGATAATCACAGTTTATTATTTATTTGATCAACTGCAAAAAAATATAATGATAATAAAGCTCCAAAAGTCATATTCTGCAATGGTATATCAGATATATACTATATAAATTAATAAATATTCATGTACATAAATATTTCAATGTCAACTAAAAAATAACAAAAAAATGACGTGTCTGCTTAGTTTCTATTATTTTTTTAATTATTTGGAAATACTTACGTAGAATATTAACTCACGATCCACTTACAGTTTGGCTCAAGATAGCTAAGAAGTTATATTTAAATTCTGATTTTGCTATAATATAGTATATAGGAATGCAGGCACGTTCGTAAGAAGCTAAGTTCTAATTTTACACACCATTTCTATCGAAATGGTGTGTAAAATTAGAATTTTGACAGCATTGAAATCACAATTGAAATCACTAATTGTTTTAGTAATTTTTAGATGCGAAAACGCGTGCAAACGCGCTTATGTGGCCATGGCCTAACGATAGCTCACTCCCGCGAGCAAACTGACGAGCGGCTAGTTACGAGCGCCACCACTAGGTGGCTACCCGTTGCGCGCCGCACCCGCAATCAGATCAACCGCCTGGAGCGCATAAGTACCACAAACCGCCCGAGACTCAGGACCTGCAATTCCCGCAGCCCCACCGGGGTAGGTGGTGGAGTCCGACAGGCTGAAGCCTATCCGGAGGAATAAAAGGACTGTTACACTTTGTATTCATATTTTTATTATCTGTACTTACTTTCCTGTTGAAAGCGTCTCGTAAAAACTCTTAAAATCTTATAAAATTGTAGAACATTTAGCAGTAAAAAATTTTAACCTAGAAAAATTTTTACTAGTTTTTATCAGCAATTATCATTTTATTATGATCTTTCTTCGTAACATTCATTTTTTTTAATTAACTGTAATATCACTTTTCACTTCAGTGATTAAAATTTCAACGCATCTGTGGTTTTCAATCACATGTTCCTGTCCCAAAATTAATGCATCAATTTGTTCAAATTGCTCAGCTTCCTTTTGTGAAAGGAATTTCAAATTACCGTCAAGATACATGACTTCATCTACTAGCACCTGTTATAAAAGTTAACTTATGTTTTGTAACATATAACAAAAAATAAATGTATTAAAATATTATAAAATAAAAAATAAAGTGTATTTATACTTTATATTTTACTTAAAAATGTTTCTATTTCATTTTTGTGTATAGATTTGTGTAACATTTAATTCAAGAAACTGCTAATTTAAGTTTTTTATGCATCCAGAAAAAATAATTAATCGAAGTAAATATTAAGACAAAAAGATTTACCACTGGTGTTTAGATTTTAATAATTTTGTTTTTTGTTTATAATTCTTAAAAATTGTTTTGTGAGACCCATTTTAATTTTCATAAATGCGAAATAGCTCTGAGTTACTTCTAAAAAGGATTGTCCAATGATGCATTATTCTGTAAGTAAAATAAGTAAAATATTATACATAAAAGTAAAGCAAATTGTAACGGACCATTAGTCTTATTTATGAAATTTAATCTTCGCGTGCTTCGAGTTGCAAAGTAGAAGAGGGCGTTGCGGTGGGGAGTAGTAACCGAAACCCGGCGATTGCGAACGATTTTGAAAAAGCCGCAAATCAAAACGACACTGTAACTTGAACGGCCGACCGGAGCAGTCTCGCTCTTCTCAACGAGTCCATTCCCAGGCACGCTTCAGAAGTCGCTCTCTTGGACTTGGCCAAATATCATCAACGGCAGGACCCACATTGGAGTCGCCCTGGAAACGAAGCTCAACTTAAGGCTGTTGCCATGGCAACGGTTGTCATGGCAATTGGCTTGTTGCCATAACAATTGGCTTGTTGCCATGGCAACAATTCGTTGCATCCAGTCGCAATTCGTTGCTATGGCAACCGGGGCTGGCTGAATTCACGGCGACGGCGGCGGCGATATATTTTTATAATATAGAGAGATTGTTAAGATCAAGAAAATAATAAATTAAATTAATATTTAAATTTTAAGTAAACAGTTAAATTTTGAATAAGTCTTTATTATATTGAGCAACTATTTATAAATTAAAACACAGAAAAATATATTAATTGAATTGATAAAAAAAATGTTGACCGAAAGTTGTGAACCATTTAAATCAAAATGCTACATTCGCTAGATTTGAATTTTCATAAATATTTGCAAGTAAATTATTAAATTGAAATAACTTAAAATAAAAGAATTGATATATTATTTTTTAAATTTGCATTTTAAAAATTAGCAGACTATCCTATCATATGTTAAATCAAGTAAAGTAAAATACTAAAAAATACTATTGTATGTATAACCTCAAAAAAGAAAACAGTATGCGCGAAGCGCCTTAGATTTTACTAGTTCATTATAATTTTGATTTGATGGAAACTGAATTGCAAACCGAATGTGAGATTCCAAACGGCAAAACTATCCCAAATTAATTCGATTTAAGCAGAATTAATTTAAAAATAATTCATTTGGGATAGTTTTGCCTTCTAGAGTCCTTACGATCGCCTTATGACACCCCTAATCAGGACCTTAGCAGGTAACCTTATAAGGGTCTTATGATCTGGTCAGGCTATCGGAAAAATTTTCTACTCGGATTATGTCATAAAAATTATATTTAGATTATAATGATTTAGCTCAAGGCGCACCAAATAACTTACGGCTCGCCTCAGCCGGGACGAAGGTAGTTAAGTTAACTTAAAAATGCACCTGGTACTTGGAGATAACTACCTCTAGTTTATTTGACACCTAGACCCCAAAAACTGTGAAGCGCGCTACCTAGACGTGATCGATGAGCAAGTGCCGTCAGACAGCGTCTTCAAGGTGAATCGACACCTAGACTACGGAGCAGACCACCTGTACATCATTTATTAAAATTAGCTTTTGTGCATTTTTCTCTCTCTCTCTCTTACTTATTTTTCTGGGTTCAGATGCCTGCCACGTCCAGCACTCGCTTCGCTCTTGCTGGCAAATATTGGGGCAGGCATCGTAGTCTAGTAAAGTAAGTACAAGAGAGACAGAAAAATCAAAAGCTTCACGAGTTTGAAAAGGACATTGAAGCGAGGTGCAAAAATTAAACATGGTCTCGCAGTAGTCTGTCAGCTGGAAGGAGATTGTTTTTAATAATAATTAGCAGTGAATATGCAAACGTACTTTTTTTTTACCGGTTATAAAGATAAATAGTATACGCTACGTGGGCAGACAGTTGAAAGCGTAATATATTATTATTGCGTTCATCAGTGGAATAATAATTTCTATCCAAATTGTTGTCCACAAAATTGTTTCTTGCGTAATGTGTTACGATGATCCTCTCAGCTGGAGTCATATTCTGCAATGGTATATGTCCATGTTGAATATATTAAAAAGTGCCCCCCCCCCCCCGTCGATGTTCGTTTAGAATTTGAAGTGAGAGCTAATTTCCTCGCTTTAACATCGGTTTACTATTTGATCTTGCATAATCGAGTAGTTGAGTATAATCCCATAAGTGGAGATGTTAAGAAACTTGTTTAGAGTGGAGGGAGAAAGGGGAGAAAATTATAAAGTTATACTCGTTGAACAAAAAATCTCATTCGTCGTCATGGAGTACGCTGTCGACATTCAAGGTTTCAAAAAGCCAGGAAACGAGTTTTTTGTTAATGAATTCACGATACTTCTTCTCGAAGGAGATCAAGAGCCAGCAGTTTTATTATTCAAGGCACCTTTTCCATGGTGAACTCTGCTATCATGGCTTAGACTGACACTGGGGTGATCACGAGTACACAGAACTTGGAAACATAATTCGTGATGGTCTTCCAAATGCTAAAACAATTTATGTGATTGATGAATTGAGGAAAAAGTGGTTAGAACCTTTCAATTTTAACGTAACAAACGTCTCAGAAATAGGCTTCTTATTCTGTCTTTTGACCCTTCCAAATCAGTGACAGTGTGTAAAAAATAACGGAGCATACAAAGCTACATATGCTCTTCGCAACGTCAAGTTGCTAAAACAGTTTTACATCGAAAACTGCCTCATGGACTGGGAAGATATTCCATAAATTGAAGAGCTTTGCCTCATACGCAGTCATTCGTGCTCCAACATTCCACCAAGCTGAGTCAACAGAGCTCCGTTAAACTTCCAGAGGAAGTAGAGCAGAAGATAAGAGAAGAGGAATCTTACTCAGAATAGAAACAGTGCAAGTTTTCCGACAATTCATCGAAGAAAAAAAATTCGTCCTACAAAAAATTAGATTTGAATTGTAAGCGAGAAAAATATGGCTATTTTATTAGCACGTACTCTACAAATAAAAAATAAATCAGTCCTTTTCAGGGCTCCAATATATTTCAAACGTATAATAAATGCTCAAAATTAACACTATTAAATTGTAGTAGATCGGCTCTTTAAAGATTTCTAGACCCAAACATTTCTAGGCCAAGTATAAACATTAAATTTAAATTGTAGTAGATCGGCCCTGTGAGATTTCTAGCCCAAACATTTCTAGGTCAAAAATTTTTCGGCCCAGCATTTGTCGGCTAAAAAATTTCTAAAAACTTTTCTAGCCCATGATGATTCTAGGCCAAAATATTTCTAGGCCCAAGCATTTCTGGGCCAGGTGGCCTAGAATCATCATGGCCTAGAATCATCGCAGCTTATCTACTATTATAAAATTGTATAAGTAAACGGTGTTACCAATAATTGCACTGAAAAAAACGTACTAATGGCAAGTATTTTACTTGAATCAAGTAAAATTTACTTGAATAAAGTAAAATTTATTTGCCAATAATAATTTTTTTTTTTTCAGTGTACGAACTGCTCTGTCGTTTGGTCACCTTATATGCAAGTAGCTTTCTCTAAAACTGGAATCCGTCCAGGATAAAGCTTTGCGATATTCATCTTGTAAAACAAACCCGCCTATGTCGTTCACAGATCACAATTATCGGACACTCATGGAGACATACAAACTGTCCACGATTAAAAACCTTTTGCGATATTATGATCTGCCAAAGACTTACAAATGGCTTTATTATAGCGTGCCCTGATCTAACATCGCTGTTTGTAGAGAGAGAATGTCGCCGTATTCCTTTGAACGTCGCGCCCCATTCTGGGGGAATTGTATTTGAGAAATTACACCTACAATTCCCCCATCGCCAGACTTCACCGGAATTGGAATTTGTTACCGCAAAGTGTACGGGAATTGAACTCCGTAGGGGAATTCAAAGCCACTGTTAGGTGATTGACCGCTGATCGATAAAGTAAATTGTTATGTTTTATATTATAATTATTACTGCTTTTTTAAATTTTATTTGAGCGCATTGGGCCTCCTATTATATGTAAAATTTATATAAGGGCGTTTGAGCCCGTTTACTCAATAAAATAAAATAAAATAAAATGATGTGCAAAACAGATTTGCTTTATTTCGGGCAAACTGCGTGAATTGAAATTTAAGAATCTATCATCAATCAGACTGAAGAAAGAAAGAAATGTTAACGTTTCTGAAACTCAGCTATCTTGACAAATAAAAATTGTAAAAGTTAATGGCTTTTTGAAAATGCCATTCCAAACTGTCTGAGCCCATTTCGCAGGATTACGATGCACTTCAGTAAATTGAACCTCTCCAACAAATTCTCAATAGAAATCTTTCGTTTAAAGGTTTCAATTTTTACTTTTAAAACAATAAAATCTCGCGAATCTTTTTAATTAAAAACAAATTTTTCAGTCGTTTTAGCAAAAGGATTCAATCGTTAAATTGAAATTTAGTTTTTTATTTAATCGATATTTATTTGAGAAATGTCATCTTTTTCTTTTGAATTTAAGAAAGGAATTACTGAGAACTTTATCTTGTCAACTATTAAACAATTTTAATTTACTATGCTTAACATTTTATTTTGCATACTTAACATTGAATAAAGAATATTTTATAATATTTATTGACTTATTGTGTAATAGTATGAACATTCCCCTGGTAGAATTTCAAATCCATAAAATCTCTATGAAATTGCTATTTCTTATACTGTGATGAATCGCTTTTTCAGATTAGATTGAAGTATTCAATGGATTGTACATAACATCGCATATTTTTATTAAATTTAAGTTTTCATTTTTAGATATCTAGTAATGTAAATTAAAAGGCATCTAACTGCTATGGATAGCTTACCAAAATACAAATAAGTAGCTTAAACTAATAAAACGCCGGTAATTATCCTTCAATAAGAAATTGAGCAAAACATATATTAATTTCACCCCATCGTTATTAACCCATCCCAATTTTTAGAACTTTTCGAAGTATCTAAACTGGCTAAAAATCTTGGAAATATCATAAAAATTGACATTACAAAATTCATTCTATTTTGTAACCTATTAAATATTTGAATCTGATCCGAAACAAGTGTCTCGCAAATCGGCGAAAAATTGAAAATTTTTTCTCCCTTTTTTAGCATTTTTAATTATTCCATTTCAGAATATCTACGAACGGCCTAAAATATGAAGTAGGATTTTCGCCAGAATCAAAATTTTTACTCTATCAAAGTTTATTAGATGAAAATTTTTGTTTTTAATTAAGTTTTGAGTTGACGTATTAAAATAAAAATTTCTGAACTTGTTGCGTAATAAATTTTGTCATAATATTTAAAACGTTAACTTTACTGGGTTATTTAAAAAGTTTTTCTAATATAATCAAATGAGATTTAAAAGTCAATCTCAAATTATAAACTTGTACAGAAATTGCTTGTAGCGATCAAAGTATATATTAAGAGCGTTCTAAGTAATTGCATTTTAATTTAGAATTGATGAGCGAATATTATAATTATAAAAGCGCGAAAAGTAAGATACAGAAGAGATTAAAATTTAAAGAGTCGCTGCTATAAGCCATTAAGCTATAAGCCAGTTTGAGCAGGAGAGAAAAATTTAATTACGAACTTTAGAAGAGGCTAAGAGGCTTATCTTTTTACAAAGCATCTTATTTAAGAAAAAGAAGACATTATATTGTAATATATATTTGAAAGGGGATGTCAGAATACGATAACAATGAGGACGGAATATTCTTTATTTATTTAAAGATGTTGCGGAAGAAATTTCGCGCAAAATATTGCGTTTTAGACAAGATAAATGGAAGACAGAGGATAGAAAAATGTCATAGGAATGTTATTTTTAACATGGAAACTTCCAACTTATTTTTTAAAAATATTTTCTGTACACATTTTTAAAAAGCTTACTAATATTTTTCTTCAATTATAAAAATATCGAGGAAAAGTTTAATGTGGGATTAATGCATTACTTATTTTCAAACAGCGTGTCAACCAAAAGTCGAAGAGTGAAATTAACCTACTGATGAAAATTCAGTTCGTGCAAGATCGGAATCCGTTTCGCGTCAAAGCGAAAATCGCAGGTAAAGTGTCATGAATTATAATAATTTGAACAGATTAATTGTATTACGTGGTAGAGTTACGCGCCAGAACTCAAGCTTGTACTTACATCCGATTAAATAAACTCATTAAAATTTAAACTCCGCGGTACTTCGAGTACTTTCTTCTATCCATCGAAGCGGCTATTTAAAAGAGTAAGTAAATCTTTCTGATTTACATTCATTTGCAAACTTTTATATTGCGTGAAATACACTATTTAGCCAAAGTACATTTTATACATCATTTATTTTACCCATCATTCATATTAACGACTATTTATAATGTACATCAATCGATATCTATAAAGTTACTATTTAAGACTAACACTTTAAGCAGATTACAAATCTACTTATAGTTCAATCTGTAATAAAGGTATATTTATTATTACTTTACATTGTTATTATTACTCAAACGTTTTTTAACTATTATACTATTATAATTCTTTTACTATTAATACATCTCAGTAATAAGATAACATTTAAAAGGTCCTATTTAGTTTACCATATAAATGCTTTGCGTTATCCATCACAACAAAATTATAATATCCACTGTTTAGCTGAATAAGAGCTTTCAGCGCTTTAACAGCAACATTACAGACGATAATTCATAGTAAGCCAATAATTAATAACTCTAATAATATTATGACTATATACACTCCGACTAAAAAGAAGTAAATAAAATGTTGTTCTAGGAAATTGCTCTGCGAAAAAACTGAATTTCACACTATTTCACAAAAAAAAAGAAAATTAATTTTTTGACACGAGTCAAATAAATTAAATTTTTTCCATTACATAAACATGAGAATCTTTCATCTTTAATTTGCATGGCAAATAACTATAGAAAACCTAAAAATTTATATATTCCAGATTTTGAACGCCATTAAAAAACACTCCTGAAGTAAAACGGACAACGCAGCAAAGCAATGCGAAACCGCGGTTATTGACCGAAAGCATTATCGCCTGCGATTATCGGGATGTTCGACTTCTTGCGTTTATCGAGCGGCAGATATAATAGCACTTCGGGAGAAGAGTTAGCAGTAATTTGGAAGACGATTTGCACTTTGAACGAGTCGTTCAAAAGTACCGATTGATTTCACAGCGCCGCGGGGCTTTATTGAAAATTTAGTATGCGAACGACGACCTAAATCCTGGTTGCAAAATCCGCGAAAGTATATCGATATTCAAAAGAAAATTCAAATCGTTTTCTCGGTTTCTCTTTCAAAGGATTAATAATTTTCTTTTGGAAATACTTGATCTTAAGTTCTCAATTAGGAATTTCATTACCATTCCTGATATTTTCATTCCTAAATTTTAGTTGTTCAAACTTGGTAAGAGTTGCAGGTACAGATAAGATTGATGATTCAACAATAACGTACACGCAGTATTAGCAAATTGTCGTTTGTTTATATTCGTTATTAACGGATAGAATAATACAAGGTTAGATTACGCGGTGTGAATGGAAATTACTAACATGATCAATCAAGCTGATTGGTTTCTGTCAACCATAATTTGAGCCAGAATAGAGGTATCCTATTTCACATCAAAAAGGGATCCATCACTAAAATTAGCACAAAGGAATCATTCATTAGAAATGAATTTTATTAGAATTTGAAATCGTAAAACTATAATTATTTTGAGAACATCTTACTTCAAGTTTTCTTGTACTTGCGGTTTCTCTTCTTAAAATATAATATTTGTACCAAAAAAAAAACATCATAATACCTTCAAAATGCCGAAAGCTTTCACTCTTCTTTCCTCCTTCTTTTTATTGGGCTCAAGAATTCACTCAACGCAAAGAAGTGAAATTTTGAATTTTACGGCAGATTTCTTGATAGCATCCGATTTAAAGCCCTCTGCTTTTGCTTCATGCATGTATGTAAAAAGGATAATGCAGGCCGGGAATCCGCTGCGGAAACAGAGTTAGTACATATACTAACTGACATGCGTCTGTCAAGAATGAGATAGATCAGATCATCCAGGAAAAAATGGCAAAAGCTTATGTTAGACTTCAATATGTTCAAACTGGATATAAACGTTACACGTGAAATTGAAGTATTTTGTGGAATAAAGAGTAAGCATTGAACAAAGAATTCATCTCATTGTCTGGATATACATCTAAAATAAAAGTTTAGAAAATCGTATAGTTTACCAATACTTTAATCATTTTAAGTAATGAGGTAAACTTTATGAAAAGCTCAAATTATCAAGTACCAAATTAAAATATTCAGTATTTTTGTTAAGTAAAGAATTCAATTTATCTTTTTTCATATAATAAATAAATTATTAATTACTTAATATACTCTTTTCCTTTCGTTTTGTAAATGTATTTACCCAATAAGCTTTGAAAGTGATAAAATCCAACGCACGAATGGAGCTGCCCCAGTTAAGCTCAATGGTAACTGTATTAAGAACCTTATTTTAGTAAAAGACTTGAATGGAACAAATCCGTCAAGAGATTTCATTATAAAATAATCTTATTATAGCCTTTTGGGTATATCTTAGTACCTTAAAAGATTGTGTAACTACAAATAAAGAAAATAGAGATTATCTCACGAAAATACATAGTAAATAAATTCTATAAACTTTGTTACAATTTATAATTACAAAATTGTAAATTTTAGTAATAAATTTACAAAATCGATTATAGTCGCAACTTAGCTCCTGCTTGAGAATTAAATATAAATTTTAAACCACTTACCTTTATTGCTTTATACGTTCTTCGGAGCAAGTTAATATTTAATGCCCTGCAGAAATATCTTGCAAAGATATTATTGGAATAATAATTATAACATGAATGCCAAGCTGTGTTACTTTAACATAATTTATAAAGACAAAAGACTACTCATTTTAAACAGTTTTACCATTGTTTCTGTCAATGTCCCAGTTCTTGATGAAATAATTTTTGAAAAGAATTAGAAATGTGTAAGCAATTTTTTTTTAATGAGATCTGACATAACAATAACGATAATAATAACTACAATTATTACCTTATTATCTGTCAAGGAACTTTTTATAACGATTTCGTAAGATTATAATTAAGTAAAATACATTGTAAATTCGTTAATACAATTAAGTGATAAAATAAATCTAGAATATAATAATTCTAATTATTATGATACACAGATACAAAAATAACATTGCCGAAGAATAGCAATTAGGGAACTAAAGTTTACACTCTACATAATTACTTTTGCAAGCTTTATTTCTGTGCACTAATTAAAACCTCAAACTAATATAAAAAACAACTCTTATAAATACTGTGCAAATTAGAAGATTAAAAATTATGTGAACAGAAGTTTACAGGCATCCAACCAACATTAATTTAATTAAGCAGCTTTCCTCAAAAACTTAAAAACTTTAATTCAAATTTAATTGTGCTCTTGTAAAGTCCTTTTGTGATCAAGGTGTTCTAAATTTTAAATCGCAGAACTTTTAAATATAAGAACATGCGACGAATAGAAGTTTGAAAATCAATTTACAACTTTTAAGGGGAAGATTATGATTCCATAAGATTATGTAGACCAAAAGTTTTTAAAATAATTTTTTAATAAGTTTTTAAAACAAAATTAGAAAATTTAATTTTTAAAGATTATATTAATACATTTTTCAAAATTGTCGGATTCTTTTGGAAAACATCGAATTAATAGATTTAAATTCGGATTTATTAGGAAACGGTTGAAAAGAAATTCCTGTGATTTCTTCCCATTAAAATATACCGCTTTCAATCCGTGCCTTTAGCAGGACAGATGTCGGGAAACTTTCGGTCGGTAATATAAAATATCGCTTGCGCATAGGAAGTTGAGCAATAAACAAGTTTTCAAGACTCATTACGACGATACAAAACTTTAATGTCAATTCGCGGGAATATCAATTTTCAAAACTTTTTCAGCCATTTGGATATTAAGAACTTGCTAAGACAACTATAAAATGAAAGTAGTTTTTGCTAATTGAGATGGTTTATCTATAGCAGAGGTAAACTTTGAGCATAAAACTTGGCAACGATCGCATTCGAATGTAAAATTGACGAGTGCATAAAACTTGTATTATATGGTGCAATAAATCGGTCAACTTATGATTGTAAATTCAGCTCGTTTTCCGGGTTTCATTGCAAATTAAAACCTTTATTTCCAAAAATGAAAAAAATAACTAGGGGAGACCTGGGCAAAATGGTCATACTGGGCAAAACGGACATCCCCTATTATTTCTGATATCGCTGTTACGAAAATTCCGAAATAAATCAAGTATGTTATGTGTGTCATTAGCATCGAAGTTTCAGTACTTGCGCGCTGCTCGCGGCAATAACATCGCATAGAAATAAAAAAATTGATTTTAGTCTGTGAGCTTACGATGTTATCAAGGTAAAAAAATGAACTTATTTTTTACACGGATGAAGAATTTATTTCAAAAATAGTATTAAGCTATTGTATTTATAGATATTTTACCAAAAAAACCTTTTAGAATCAATATCAATTTTTTTTTCACTAGTTTTATCAAAGAAAAGTCATTTTATCCATTCCGGGCAAGACGGACCGGGCAAAATGGTCACCCTATCTTGTATCATATAGGGGTTTATGACGACCGCGACAAGGAGGGAAGATGCTTTCTCTATTACGAGTGACAGAGAAACTTTGTTTATACCTACCGTCGTAATTTTCCACGGGTGCGAACGAGATAGACTTAGCTTATGTAGAATAACCCGTCGGTTGCCACAAACTTCTATAAACAAATGTATATATAAATATGATCAAAGTTGCTTATTTCAACAATTTTTGTTGAATTTTTCTGAGGGTGTCCTTTTTGCCCGGCAAAGGTCTCATAATTTCAAAATTTTTTCAACAATTTTTTATTATATGTTTAAACAATAATTCATCGCTATGGTTGCACGTACTTATTTATTTTGATATCTACCTTAGAAAAAAATTTTTAATTGATTATATTTTTCGCTCATGAATTAATTTTTTATTCATTTTTCCTTAAGGTGTCCGTTTTGCCCGGGTCTCCCCTAATTGCGAACTTGTTTGCTTGGAAAAAAAGGGGGGTTAATTGAAAATTGCGAAGAGTCACGTATTGTTTCGTGGAACGGTACATTTATTGCGTACACACACGGTACTCCGGACAATTAGCCCGAATTTAATCAACCTCTGGTAAATCCATTAAATTGCAATCTGCAGTATTTACCAGGCCAATCTCGCCAATCGTCACAATCGCTTCGTCGATCGGTGCAGCTTTCAACGGAAACTCGATCCGCACTGCGTTAAATTAGATTCGGTGGCTCTCGATATGCCTTTATAAAAAATTTCTTTGCCGCGCGGCGCCTCTGGGAGGTACGCGCGCGAAATGAATTTCCTTTTCCATTCGATTCGCGGTTTCGAAAAAGCAGCGCTCTCTCGACTCTATATCTCTCTCTCGGCTGCGTAAGAATGACGTTGCCGCGGCGTTTCCACGGTAACGAGCTAAGGTGATCTCCCTATCGTATCGCGGCTCCTTCTCCCTCTGTCTCTCATTTTTCACCTACCACGGCACCCCACTCGAGTTCGTCGCTTGAGTCGAGCCACTTCTTTTAACCCTCTTAGGTCGCTTCTTCCCTCTCACCCCTCTCCCCTCTCTTCCCCCGGGGGAACGGAGTGCGAGGCTGAAAACGCGCGAGAAGGAAGAGAGAGGGAGAGAGATCAAGTTGTCGCCGCGGCAGAAAAAAAGTGGACCGCGCTTTGCCAACGCAATTTGCACAAGCGGCGCAGTCGGGGGGGGAAGGGGGGGGGAGGGGGAGCAAAGCCTATTATCGAGATTCAAGCGGCTATATTCCTCGTTTCTTCATTGGGACCTTTTTGCGAGAAAGAGCGGAGTGGCCTTTTTTTCTCGCGTTTGTTTGAGGATTGTTATCTCGAATCGCTGAGCTCGATGAATCGGAGCCTTCCTGCTTTCCCGGGAAGGAGAGGGGTAGAGAGAGAGAGAGAGGCGATTCGTTTGAATTAATTTTATTCGAGGTCCCGACGCGAGGATGAGCCACCGACTCTCGGCAATCCGCCGACCAAAGGACGACTCCGAGCTTTAATAAGCCGCGGGTGAACTGCCGGATGCTCGGGATTTTAAATAGATTCGAGTGAATCGAGGTGGGAAACGCAAGTTCAACTGCCTCGGTTGAATACTTAATTGTGAGTATTTTCGATTTTTTAAATTAACTTTGAAGAATTTTGAAAGCGAGGATTATAGATATAAATCGTGCAATGTATTTTAAACTTGGAGGGGCGAAATAAAAATATTTTTAAAAGAGGTCCACTTTTAATTATTATTTTAACGTGAAACTGCGTGAATTAAAAAACTAAAGACTTCACTTTTGGTTCGGCGTGCACTAAAAGTAGTAAAAGTTTTATAACCGCTTGCACATATAACATTTACTTGGAATTCTGCTCAGCTTTATTTCGCAAAAAAACAAAAACCCTTATTTTGCTTTTGAACGTGTAAACCTTTAAATGAAAACTCACCGTATGATGAATTTTTAATGTTTAAACGTGAATAGCAATCTGGAATGACTTTTTTTGAAATAAACTATTGAAAGGATTAACGAAGAGAAATAAGAAATATAATATTGAATTCTTGTTTTTGCAAATTCATTTCCGAACATTTAAGCTGTTTAAAGACAAAGAAATCGTTAAAAAGATTCCCCAATGAATATATATAGGAAAATGATCTACTTTATAGAAGAAAACACAAATTTATTGGAAGTAAAAGTAATAATAATAATCGATGTCGTTGGAAACTTCGAAACTTCCATGAAAGCAAATCCGGAAAATGATTTCGAATGGAAATAAATTAACTACAAAATTGGAAGAACTTATCTATAAAACTTTTGTAATTATTACTACCTTCCTAGCGTAAATAATTACTGCTTATAAACAGAAAATTTAACTTCGTCGAACACTTTTTAAGTACACTTAAAACATTCTAGAAATATTGAGTTTGTTTTAAAAATATTTTGGTTTATTTAATTAAAACCCTTATTTGTTTTCCTTATAGTTATTTTCATTTTAACACGTATATATAGTAAAGTGTATCACTATAAATTATACACGATACAATTCATAAAATCAAAAATTTTCTTCATATAAAAATTGCATTTTCGGAAAAGTAATTATTTAATAATTACAGCAAGTATAATTATAACAAAAAATAATTTTTTGAAACTAAAATAAATCAAAACGTTTTTTTCGTTACATTTTAATTTAAATAATAAGAAACGACGTCAACTCATTCAATAAAGATTTCTTATATCTCATAAAACGCGTAGAAGTAGAATATCAATGAAATTGGTCAGACAGGAATCACCAATATATATATTCATTTTCAATTTTCCAGATTATGGAATACATTTTTATATACTACATGCGATAGAAAGCAATGTCAAAAATGGTTTTCTGAATTTTACAACATGTAAAAATTGTAAATGTTATATTTACTTATATCCTTTTACTTAATTCTATATAAAGAACGAAAATAAAGATTTTAAATCAATTTCATATTCATTCGAAATGAAAAATAGATTCGTCATAAGTACCCAAAATAGCATTCTAAAATTTGCGCTTCGTGATTTACGCGTGAAAGGGAACTAAATACATTACCCCACGATGTATCGCCCTTTCCAACTTCTCGACACGCACTTTCACGACGACGAATAACGTTCTCCTCTTCGGCGTTCGACGTTGGATTGTCGCCTGAACGAGAGTCATCTCTTATAGCCTTTCACGAAAATTTCCCTCTCTTGCCGTCCAAACTGCGGCAATGCATCTAAGTTTACTGTTGCGATTTATCCGAAAGCTTTTTCACAATGTAAGCAAGTGCTTACTCGTTGAAAGAAAATGAATTCGTACTCAACAAAACTGTCAAAGACATGATTTCAGTATTTGAAAATTAATTTTAAAATGTGGTTATGGTATTAATAATTTTTGAAGGCTCTTAAATTAAAAATAATAAAAACTATATAAATGCTAATTATTTTATTTTTCGTAGGTACAATAATGAATAAATTATACAAAAAATAATTAGAAAACATATCAAAATTCAATAAATAAATTTATTTTACTATTAAATTATTAATATTTATTAGGTACAGTACAAAACATAATTACTTAAATTTAATCTCTTCACCACGCATTATTACAGATTTGGGTTTCAAAATAAAGGTATAATTTTTAGCATAGCTAATACTAGGTTTAATATGTAAGTACAGCTTTAGAAAGAAAGACAGTCCAATGTTAAGAAATTTTCTATAAGAAACTATTTAACATTCTATATTTTAATATTTTATAAAATATTGCTTCTTTGAGTACCAAAAACATACACTATTCATAACGTGTCAATAGTACAAACAATACTGTTAATATTTATTTTAGAACATAGAATAATCTGAGCCGATTAGTTAATCATTTAAAGCTTCTCATTATGTATCAAAACAAATTTTGAATGGATTTTCGAGTAATTTCTGGATTTATCTAAAAATAATTGTTACTAGAAAAATATTTATTGTCGGCTCACTTTCTTCTACAAATACATGTGAAATTATGATTTATAGATCTTAACATTGTATAGTTATGTTATAAATACATTAATATTAGGATATTTTCGTGCAACAGGCACCTATGATTTGAACAATGTACCACAATAGTGTCTACTAATTCTCAGGCACATTAATATGTATATGTAAACGTCCTACATAATCCATTATAGGGACAGAATAACCTGGACAATGATAAGCAACAATCTTACATTAAATGTAACAAATGATTAAAATATGGAAAAAGCAAAAACAAAAGCATGTCAAACAATGATAGTCGAATATAATTAAATAAATTGATCTAATCTCACATTATTAAGTCATGATGCCTTAAATAAAATAAAATAATAATTGTTAATATCACAAAAGAATACCTAGAAACTATCTCATTTTCGGCACAATTTTTAATGATGGAAGCTCGCAACGCACGCGTACGAAAAGCAATTGTATTATGTCTTTCAAAGACAAATCACATGTATCACTATCAATTAATGCATTAAATATTTCCTCCTTTTACACCCTTTTTATTTTCATCATATTATTTATTAGATATATTAGGAAAATACTTCTTTTTTCGTAAAAAATACCTACTACATTTTAACAAACTATTGTCAGTCTGTTTTAATTAACTTGTTAAGTCGTTAAGTCTCAAGACTATTTTTATTACGAAAACGTTAATAGAATCTCAATTTCTTAAAAATACTGCAATTATTTGAGATAAATCATTAAGTGGTCAAAATTTTTAAATAAAAATTGTTAGAGAATACTGTTAGTCTAAGTAGCCTCTTAGTTTGATTAGATTCTGATATCGATAGAGGAAAAAAGGGAAATAACAATGTAAGTAAACCACATAAAAATGTAGTCACAATTATATGAAAACTTAATAGTGAATTCGTAACTATAGCATTGTAGGTAAAAGTGAAAAATAACAATTATACTTATTTTCAAAGAGACATACTAACTAGTTCGTAAAATGAAATATTTTAAAACAAAATATTTCGGTAAGAAGTTACATTAATTTCTGATGTAGCTAATTCGTTTCTTAAATGATTAAAGTAAGAATATAAGTTTGAATGTAAACTTAATTTTACATCATTGGAATTAACATTGAAAAAAACTTGAAAATTAGAAATATTTTTGTATCATTAATAATTTTGCATATTAGTTACGAATTCATTACTAATATTTTCAAAGTATTTTAAACAGTGCTTACATCGGTGACCTCGATTCTTGTCACCGGCTCTGCTGGCTCTACTACAATAAACGCGTTCTCGTTAGCGGGTGCAGTCTCGCCAATCTTTAATTGTTGCAGATTAGCAACAATTGAATCTACTTGCACTGGTTGATTTTCGACATTCTTCCTACGCAACTTGCAAAAGTGCAGATAGCAAAATCCCTTTTGTCCGCGCCACGTTATATTGCTGGGTTTAACACCTCGTTCAAGAAGTGCAACTTTCAAATCGCGTACTCTAACCGTTGAGGCGATGTTTGAGAGCCGCAGAGAGAAATCGACCTGGTTTCGTGGAAGACTGGAACGCTGACGTTGCGGTCTCGGCTTTGGGTTTGATTGGTTGTCCACCGTCTGGAAAATCAAAGGGATCGATTAAGTTTCTCACTTAAGAGTTGTAAGAGGGTTAACCAATGGGTTTGTATGTTATTTTCCCTTCATTTTAAAGTATATATAGCAAACTTTTAATTTAGTATGATTTAGAAAGACAAATAAGAAATATAAATCTTACTTTATTTGCATCAGTGTTTTCATCATTACTATCTTTGACTTTTTGCAGCTTCCTCTTTTTGAGGAAAGGTTTTCTTCTTATTTCCTTACTTTTATCACTCTCTTTCAGTAGAGAATCAGAAGGAAACTTTTTGCGCCTTATCTTAGGTTGAATTTTATTAATTTCCTTTTGAACACGAATTTTTTCTTGTGCACGTGACTCCACATCAGAATCAGTCTCCTTTAAAGTTAATACTTTACCTTCCCTAAAAATTTTAAATTAAAAATTTATTTTACAAAATTATTAGAATTATTAGAATTTTTAAAGTTTAAAAAATTTACTTTTCTTCAAATTGCTTAATTTCACTCAGGACTGGTATTGATTCAAATCTTCTTTTACTAATTTTAGACCAAACTATTTCAGTAGGCTTCTTAAGCCTAGGATTAACAATTATGGTTTGCGTTGGAGTAATAATTATATCTACAGGTATATCATGAGGTTCAATAACCTCAGCTGGAAGATCATCAACAATTTGACAGTCATGCACTGTTGTTACAATTAATGTACTTTCATCTACTGCATTCATTTTTGACAAAATGGCATATTCTAAATCTGCAAAACCTTCACCATCTCCTATTCTACAGCCAGCTTTATTAACACAAACTGAGCCCAGAACTATCATATCAACCTTAAATGTTATAAATTTTTAATTAAAAGTTAATAATTAATATAATACAATACATAATTTAAAACTTTAATTTAAACAAAAATTACCTTGAGATCTTTAGTATCAAATCCAACTGGAGTTTCAGTTTGTTTAATACTATGTCTAGTCACAGCATTTTTTGTTTCTTCTTCAGGTAAATTAGTAGCATTTTTTATTCGGAGAAATAATCCAGCTAACAATCTTGGCCTAGGAATTAAAATTTCTTTCTCTTTTTGTAATGATACTATTATCACAGATTCTTGAGGTTTATCTGGACTGATCATTAATAACTTTGCATCTTTAAATTCTTGTAATTCTCCAAGACGCTGTGCAGCTTCAGTAGCTCCTTTGAAATATGGCATTCTGTTGCACAAGCTGCGAAGTGAATTTGTAAGTCCTTCTTTTGCCATGTGAACCCACATTCGCTCTCGTAAGCTTTGCTTTGTTACAATTTCAGCTGAAAAATACAATTTGAATTTCTTAAAAATTTACTATTTACCATTTATTTTATAAAGTGTAAATTATAAATTGCTATTAATTTAATGAATATTTGCTTACTTTTTGTAAAAAAAATGTTTGTTTTATTAAGTTTTCTGTTTCATTAATTTGAAAATTAAATTTTTTTTATTCTGACAAATTATATTAAACTTTCTCAAGTATTAAAACCGAATCAAGAAGCAATCAATATTTAATCAATAAAATTTATGTTAAAATAATTTAATAAAATTACTACAAAATTTTTTTTAATGTACATTATTTTCATAACAAAATTTTGATACTATCATAGAAATTTTTTTAGTGAAGGTCAATACAATAAAGATTTTGTGGTAATAATAAATGTTTAAAAATGAAAATTTAAAATAACTAATCCAAAAACATTTCTAACATAAATCTAAAGTAATGATATTCCACCAGACCAATAGTTTATTTATACCTATGATGCAGGTAAGTTAATGTCTAGAAAACTGCATAAGGCTTATCTCTGTCATTGTCAATGATAAATGCATTAAAAAAAATCTAAAAGAAATCTACGATAACAACGCGTAGATAGCAGAAAAAGATATGCTGCAGATCAAAGGATAATTAAAGAAGTCGGATTAAACTCACGTTGATTTATTTTTGACATGTTTGTAGGCTTCCAATTTCCAAGTGTCGATCACTTTTTACCCAAGAATCTGCAATTGTCTTTTCTTCGCGAAGCGTTGAAAATTTAGAACATTCTGTCGCGAAGAATTTAAGGAGTCTTGTATCAATTCTACCTCTTCTTTTCGGTCCTTTCTCTCGCTGCTTATCCCCTTCCTCGCGCCGTTGGATTGCTTTTCTATTTTCTGCCGCTTATGAGTATGCGCCGAGGCGATCTTTTTTCCAGTAACCAAGCCGACAAACAGACTAATGCCAAAATTCACTAAGCTTCCGAGCGAGATCTTCGCTTTTTTCACAAGAAGTATGCGACGGGTGAAGAAAAAAAGAGTACACAGACGACGACTTGAGTTCGCGGTTGAATGCTCGATTTTGAATTTCGCACGTCATCGAATTTCCGCATTGCGTTATCGACGCCTGAACTTGGAAGAAGTACCTATCTATGGATACTTTTGTTTTTGTGAACCAACCGACGGAGGTGGCCGAAGGTGTCCGATTTTTTACGATTAAAGCAGGGCCGCAGCTATCACTTTGTTCGAAGTGTGAAAAAATTGATATTTCGCATTTTTATATTTGCTTTTCGCGGTACTTGACAATTCCCGCCTTTTTCTACATATTTAAGAATTGAGTGTTTGATAAAAAAACTGAATCCTTTAAATTTTAATATTTTTAGTTTATTTTTATAAACATAATTATAATGAAAGAATTCCTTATATATATATAAAAAAACTTATATAATATTTACATAATATTTATAAGATACATTGTATTTAATTGTACAAAACATTCTATATTTTAACAAACTTTATAATTATGCTACACTGATCCTCCTATAACATTTTATTGCAAGTTTGCAATTATAATGATTACTTTTATTTGGATGTATATTTATTGAAACTTAATTATTGATGTAAACCGATACTTTTTAAGGGTTTTGCAAGAAATTACAATTAATAAACTATAAAATGATATAAAATTGAATCCAGAAACCAAGTTTCAAAGCATTTAAAATATATAATAATGATTTTTACTTAATTTTATAAAAACTTTAAAACTAATAAATGTCTAAATAGTATTCCAAAACGCGTATTAAAAAACGATGGAAAACTACCATGTTTTCAGAAAAGCTCTCACATCCGGGGGCGTCAATGAAGCTTTGTTACGGACCTGAGCTGGATTTCGGCTGCTCCGAAGTCAGCAGGCAGATCGTTTTGTCTCTCCCATTCGGGTCCATTGCAATATAAAAAATGGCTTTACTAGCGAGGAACGTCTGCAGGATATTTTCCCAGGTAATTCTCCATCGAATTCTACAAATTATTTCCTCACAGTAGGCGGTCGAACAATGGTCACAGTTTTTAAGTCCAGGTGCAGCTGGTGCGTCGTTGCCCTTCTACAAAGGTGTTACATCCCCCGATTATGTGTGATACAATTTTTCGCAAGGGCATTCGAACACGTCCACGAGCAGAAGTATTGTCATCCGGCAAGCCGAAGATTTTCCCGTTTTCAAAATTTGAATATTGATTCCTTCAATTTTTCACGAAGGACGTATTGTTTAGATAAGAGGATCGCGTTATAATTGAATTACAGTGCTTTGCAAAATCAGTGTTAGTCAGTATTAAAAAACTGTCAAAAGGTTTTTATTTTAATTTTTTTCCTTTTTACAGGCTCCCTTAAAAGGATCCTCTAGAACCATTCACATTGGCTCGGTTCGTCTTGCAGAAGCTGTAAGTTTAGTGATGTATTAAAATTTATAATTATAAGAGAATAGAATTTTAAATTTAATGTTATTTAAAAATAATAAATATAATATGATTCTATGTTTGATAAATAAAATATTTACAGGCAACTGAACCAGATCATAAGACAAAATGTACACTTATTCCTGGGGATGGTGTTGGACCCGAATTGGTTGTCTCTGTCCAACAAGTTTTTCAAGCAGCAAATGTACCGGTTGAATTTGAACCATTTTTTCTATCAGAAGTTAACCCCACATTAAGTGCTCCTTTGGAACAGGTTTCAAGTAGCATTGCCAGAAACAAAGTGTGTCTTAAAGTTAGTAACTTTCTTTTTTCTTAAATTAACTTCAAATTATCAGCGATGAATTCCTAAATGTATTTTTATAACTTATTTAGGGAATTTTAGCTACACCTGACCATTCTCACACAGGAGAACTACAAACTTTAAATATGAAATTAAGAAAAGAGCTAGATTTATACTCGAACGTAGTTCATGTAAAATCTTTACCAGGAGTTAAATCAAGGCACCAGAATGTAGACTGTGTAATTATTCGAGAACAAACAGAAGGTGAATACTCTGCTCTAGAGCATGAGTCTGTTCCCGGAGTTGTGGAATGTCTGAAAATTGTTACTGCTACTAAAAGTCAAAGAATTGCAAAGTTTGCTTTTGATTATGCAGTAAAAAATGGGCGCAAGAAAGTAACATGTGTTCACAAAGCTAATATTATGAAACTTGGAGATGGTCTGTTTTTAAAATCTTGCCAGGAAATTGCTAAACTTTATCCTAGGTGAGAAAAATTCTTTTTGAAAAAAATAATTATTTTTAATTTTATGGCAATGACATAATGTACATTTTTAAGAACAGGATTCAATTTGAGACAATGATTGTTGATAACTGTACAATGCAAATGGTATCCAACCCACATCAATTTGATGTAATGGTGACTCCAAATTTATATGGTAATATTGTTGACAATCTTGCATCTGGCTTAGTTGGAGGTGCTGGTGTTGTTGCCGGTGCAAGTTACAGTGCTGAATGTGTCGTATTTGAACCGGTAAATATAAAGCTTGTTTTTCTTTAACAGTATTAAAAATTATTTCAATCGACAAGTATTGTTTACTTTTTCTGTTAATATCATGTAATACACTAAATTCAATTTTATATGATAAAAAAATAAGTAAAGTGTGAAAAATATCTGCTCTTTTTGTAAATAATACTAACTTTTAGATTTTTTTTTTCAAATTAAGATTAAAAATTTTATTAAAACTCTAATAAGTTAAAATATTATTTAGGGTGCAAGGCATACATACTCTGAAGCTGTAGGCAAGAATGTAGCTAATCCTACTGCCATGATACTGTGCTCCGTTAAACTACTAAATCATCTTAACTTGAGACGCTATTCTGAGCAGATCAAGGATGCTCTAAACCGCGTTTTAAATGATGGAAAACACTTGACAAAGGACTTGGGTGGACAAAGTTCAACAACTGAGTTCACTACAGCTGTGATCAATAGTCTCCGTTAATTTATTTATTTTTAAATTAACTCACAATGAGATCAATGCTCTATAGGAGATCACTAGGGTTAATCCAATAAGGGCAAACTTTTTTTGTCACTTGTAGCATGCTACAGTTGGTCATTCAATGCAGAACCTAACTTTAACAACAAAAAAACGTAAATCTTACGATGACCTTAAAGCTTTGGCATAAAGAGTGATTTCATTGTTAATAGAAGGATATTTAATGTTGTGAAAACCAAAGCTCCGTGAAGTATAAAAATCAGTATAATGATGACATTCATCGTTTGTTGTTTCATAGACAATTGTATAATACGCGAACTGTAACATAATAAACTACACAATACTCTTTGAAAGCTCTTTTTTATTTAAGTATAATTATTTCCTAGTTTTACTTTTCTCATAAAATTAATTTTTGTGAGTAAATAATACCTTTGAAAATAACAACAATTATGTCTGCACTATACACATAATTATTAAGATTGTACTAAAAACTGGTTAATAAAGTGTCAGTGTTTTGTGAAGCCTTATAACATGATTTTTTTTATAAAAACAATAATAAAAAATGTTAGCAATTTTAAATTCTTTTGTTACGTAATAATTCTACACGCTCCTTGATTTTTATTAAATTGTAATTTGATAAGTTTTGACTTTAAATAATAATAAATAATAATTCTTTAATGCAAGACGAATATAGTCAAGTGGAAACAAAATCATAGGTCGTTGATAATTGATGTATTAACGAATTATAATATTTCCAGGTTTCCTGCTCCTCTCACTATCGAGATTGAACGCAGTTGGTAGTAAATTTAATAAAAAAAACCTGCCAGTTATCATATACCATTCCGATTCACAGTGTTGCATGACGCTTAAGATTTTTACATTTTAACCTAGATTTATATCGATCAAAATTTCAAGTAGCAACCACTAAAATTAGAAAACCGAGCGCATAAAACCGATGTAAATATCTTATCACAATCAACAAGATTGAACAATTGGATTTATTTAAGCACGTATTTTAAAATGATTTTATTACTATATAATTACGGGAATTTTCCTTGGGCGCATCTGCAGAATATCTCTAAAAATCTTTTTCCCTTTTTTTATTACCTGGGATTTTCCCTAACCGGACCGTGCCGCTCAAAGATAATGATCGCCGAATTACTTGCATTTGGCAACCACGTGTCGGTCGGTCACTTCGAACTCATGTTTTTCGGCCCTTTTTACTATATTTACTTAGGCCGCACGTTAGGCTTAGGTAAGGGAAATTCCCATAAATGGCTGTCCAAATGTAACGCCGTTTTTAAGGCACGTTTTTGCAATAAAACAGTGTCCCCACCGAGGTATTCTGCCAAGGAAAATCTTCCCTTCAGTCAGTTGGTTCTTAGACTCCACTCGGTCAAGACGAGTTGGTTTTCAGACCCGCTCAGCTCGCACGAGTTGTTCAAAACAACGCTCAGTGCGCGCTTAGTCTCGAGGTCCGACACACCAGTGATTCGGCTAGAGCTTCATTTTATACAAATTGTCAAATACACTTTCAAATCAATAGTAAAATTATTCGTGTGACATTTATACTATTGTTAACATTTATATTTGTGTTATTAGAATAAGAATTTTTAATAAAACAAATTTCATGAACTACAACACAGCGCGTCAGTTTATTTTAGTGTTTTAATTAATAAATTGTGCGCGCAACAGGATTAAAAAAAAATTGCAGATCGCGTTTAAAAGCAAGGATCAATTGCGCTTAAAAATATTATAAACCAAATTATAATGACCAAAAGGGAAGGACAAAAAGAAATATTTAAGGTAGTACATGACGTATAAATTTAGAATTTAAAAAAAAGTGCGTATCTTTAAAATACTTAAATCTTATCTCAAATTGCATCGACGTAAATCGAGTTTTTAATTTTTTTCTTGCATATTAGTTCTTATACTTTTACATACACTTATTATTTTTACTGACAGATTTAAGTAATTCAAAGATACGCCCTTTATAAAGTCAAAATTTAGACGTCATGTACCACTTTAAACCAAGACGAATAAAAATTAAAAGTTGAATGGAGCATGGAAGTCAAAAGCACGCACAGTGTGCGCGATAGGAATGCGCTTATCAGGAAACGAAAAGTGTAGGGTTGCATCCGCTCGACCGTTAGCTTGGACGACCGAAAGTGCCTACTTCTAAGCGCTTAAAAATGACGTGCAGAGGAGCGAAAGAGAAAGCGAATAATTATTGTTAAATTCTTAGTGACCGTATTTTATTTCATTAGCGAGCGTACAATTAATCGTAAGACGACCGTTAAAATTCACCCCAACCGCCTGCAAAACAATTAAAACGATATACGGCAAAAATAAAGCATGTATACAAATGTGTACGCGCACGTCGGTCAACACAAGCTTGGGCTCGAGAGGGGAAGTACAACTGAAACATAACATCAGCTCTAGCCGAAGTAAGGAGGCGGGGAGGGAGAGTGAGACAAAGACCAAGGAAAAGGTATTTACGGGGAGAAGTGTTTACTAAGCATTTCCCCGTAATTAAGTGCGCCCTCAAGCGCTCGTTCGCTCTCTCGACCGCCAGCATCAGTACGTGCCTGGAAGCCAATTAAATTAGAAGCAAATATGGCCTCTTCAAATTTTATTGTCAAGAGAGAGATGACAATCACTATAACATTCGACCAGAACAAAAGAGTTTGGTGTATTGTCAAAGAATTAGAAGAATACGGGACCCTAGACCTCGTAATTATGGACAAACCGGGTCAGCTGCAAATCAGATTCAAAGACGAGCAGGCCCAGAAATTGTTCCTCAGTGGCAGTCTAACGAAGAGATCGACCGCAAGTTTCGACGGTTCTGACGACAGGAAACCGCCACCCAAACCAATAAGAGCGGGATGGATCACCAAGAAAGACGACTGTACCAGGCTGTTTTGCAGAACGTCACCGGAAGAGACGGAACGGGACCTGTTCAGGGAGTTCAGTAAATATGGCTATCTAGATTACATCTACATTAAGAGAGGCAGATACGGGTACGTAAGGTACCTTAAATCCGAAGATGCGATGAGAGCCTTGTTGAAATGCGATCACAAATACCGGTGTAATAAGGCCGAACCGCAAAAATTACCAAAAGAAGATTGGGCGATGGGTGAGGAAATGGAGAAAATCGAACACCCTCCTTGCGGATTAAAGGTAAATAAAAGCACAATTAAATTCCACGAGCTCATATGCGCACTTCAAATGCGCAAAATGAGATTTAACCCCGGAGTTTTCTTGAGCCCGGAAAAGAGGTCGAACACTTTTCAAAATGCGCCTCGACCGAAGAGCCCAGTGAAACGGCGCAAGAGGGAATATTCTCCCGTTTCAACAGTGGAGGTAAAAAGAGTCACCCATCGCTCCCCCGATGTAGCGAACGGACCAGAATTGGACCCTCTCGAAGGATGGCGAAAAAATCAACTAGTGGATGCACCCCGTCTTAAAATAAAGGATGAAAAATCAGACGACTACGACGAGGATAATTTCAGTGACGACACCACAATTACGTCGATCTGATGCGATCGAACTGTGATGTGTAATAAAAATAAAAAAAGTGATGTAATAAAATACAAAGTGCATAACTATTTAATTTCCAGGATCCTATGTAATATTCCTACGTAACAAGCAGGTTGAAATAACTAAACTCTCGTTTCTCGGTTAGATAATAAATTACTTTTATTCAAAAATTCACTTTTTACCTTTTAACAATAATTTACACGCGAAGTGGACAAGCGACGGTGCCTCGACGCGACAACTACGCAGGTTGTTAAAATGAGTGCCAGGCTCACAGATTTGTTGAAGCCTTCGTTGCCAGTTATATTTATTGGTTTTCAGAACGGAAAAATAATCGACATCTCCTTATTAGAAGATGTCATACTTCTATCTAATGTCAATTTTACGTTTCTTTTTCGCCAAGTGCAGCTTAGACAATCTTCTGATTGCTTCGATCTCTTAATCTACAGTTTGATCATGTAAGCAGTTTCAATTTATCGGGGATGAAAATTAGATCGTTAAAAAGACTTTATTATTTAAAAAAAACATATATTAAAACTAAAAAGCAAAAAAAACGTACATCTTTGAAAGTAACGAAAATTTAAGATATTAAATTACAAGCTTTACTTAAATTATTAATAATTATAATTTATCAAAGGACGGCACCTCCTATATAGGTACCGCTAAAGATTCGAATTCGGACAGACACGCCGAGGAAGAGAGATGGAGGAAGAGAAAATGGCGCGAGGCGATCGTTCTTTTTAGCGGTGAGTGTTAATGCAACGATGCTGGAACGATGCGCGTTCCTTTTAAATTTAAGGTGTCTCGAAGGACTCGGGGACCAAATCGAATGTAGCAATTATTATAATTCATTTTTTTTAAATATATATAGGGTAAGTATATGTTAAGAACGTTAATTGATCGGCTAAAAAAATTACTTTTTTAAACAATCAAGTCAAGTTTCCAATTATGTAATTGTCCGTGTCAATATTCTCTCGATCTTCATGACCGCTCGTGTGCCCCATCAAAAACGAGTTGAACGTCTTATCGTATTGAAATCTGGGCCTGATTACCAAAATTTTTCATGCCCTTCAGTTTCTTTTTAAATAGTATAAGCTTTAAAATTTTATTTTGAAAGTAATAAGTAGAGCATATCAACAGTAATATCAGTACTATTATAGGCCAGAATATTTTTTTTTTTGTAAATTAATGAAATTAAAAAATAGCATGAAAAAAGTTAAATTAATTACTTTAAAATATACATTTTTATATTATTATTGTTAAATATTTTAAATCAATTAAAATTGCACTGTTTTAAAGACGACCAATTGAAAGTAGTTTTAAAACCTTCGCTTCCCATGATCCGTGATACTTTTTTATTAACACACAATAACGAATTTAGAATTTCAGGTTTAAAATTTGGCAACGCCGCTGCGGGAGCCACGTATCTTTTCAATCGCCCGGTTAACTAAATATTATCATCCGGTTTGAATCGTAAAAAGCATTTTTGTAAGACTTTTAATTTTTAAAATGAATTCCGCAAGAGCTCAGTTTTCGTCCGGTGTCCAAGAAAAGCGGCGTATTAAACGGAAAGTGGAAGTGACAAATGCAGAAGTGAGTGTGACTGGTACACGTATTTTTATATAGGCACACAAAAAATAGAAAGTGTCCCGTATGGACTAGATAATACTATATATACGTATGTATTTTGATATGCCAAACACGAATATGACCCTAGTTTTCATCAATCTCGTCTGGATTTTAAGATATCTTGATCTTTAAGATACTTTACTTGCAAGATCAATATACACTTTTTATACTAATTTGGTCCATGACGACATTTACGTTGTATATTACCTGTCGTGATCGGCCGTGAACTTTAAACTGGCTTTTAAATTTTATCAATACGATTTTTTTCTTTGGAATTGTTGTAGCTCTCACTTTTTATTTTTTGTGTTTAAATATAAAAACAATAAAATTACATATTTGTCACCAATTCTTTTTAAGGAGGTCTTGAATACCTTTAAAAGATCCCCTTTAATTTACCTGTAAAAAATATAAATAAATCAATAATATATTCATACGTATAATTATTTAATTAAATATATTTTTATAATAATATTTTTAATTTTTTATCGAAAAACCGGCAAAATTGGAACTGATTTTATAAATTATTTTTTTTTTTACGGACAACTTTTTAATCTAAAATGAAATAAAATTAAAAAATTACTTAACTTTCGAAATCAACGGAATCAACTGACTTAAAACTGAAAATATAAGAATTTGTTGAACCTGGAAATTACGACAGAGCATAAATTTAAGTAATTTTTTACAGGAAATTTAAAGGGAACACTTCTAAAAATAAAAATAAGTTGTAACAGCGTGTAATTATTTTATTTGAATATTTGAACTTTAATTAATGAATTATTTTATTTAATCCTTACAGGATTTCTTCGATTCTATTCAATCCTTACAGGACGAGTGGTACAATTATGTAAGCCTGACCGCTGAATATAATTTACTTAGTATGTCAGCAAGGAAATTTTGGTGTACATATTGCGACTCACCTTTATCTTTAAGAGATGTAAAAGAACAAGCCGCCAGATCTGCAGATATTTTCAAAGTAATTTGCGAAGAATGCGAGGAATTTTATTATTTTAAGCATAATACAAACAAAAAATTTAAATCAAAATATAGTCCAAGCAGTAGTACAAGTAATAAGGGTACAGTTATTCACAATTTTAATAAACAACTTTTATTTAAATTTTTTATCATAAATTAAAAACAAATTAGAATACGCTTTTATTTTTTCAAAATTAATTTTAAGCCTCGTGATTTCATTATTTTAGATGATTCGATTGACACTACCCCAAACATCGTTTTATTTGATTTAGAAACGACAGGATTCCGTAAAGATGATGAAATATGCCAAGTAACTATATACACCGACACTATGAGAAAAAATGTGTTGGCGCAAAATTCGATTTTCCATGCCTGCTTGCGGGCGCAAAATAGTACGCACAATATTACGCCCGAGGACGGGAATGTAACTATTTTGCGCCCGCAACGCAGGCATGGAAAATTGAACGTTGCGCCAGCAGTATCGAAAAATAGTATGTGCACCACGGGCAAGAATGAGCTATTTTGCGCCCTTGGTACACACTGTACTGTTAACATTATATATTTTACTTATAATTTAAATTCTTTTTCTGCAGATCGCTGCAAGGAATAAGCATAACGGCAAAGATTTTAATGCTTACATTCTTCCTTCAAAACCCATTTCTTATCAAGCTTCTGAAAAAACCCGACTTCGAGTAACAGATGGAAAAATGTATTTAAATGGTAGAAAAGTAGAAACAGTTTCGGAAGGAGTTGCCTTTGTAGATTTTCTTAGGTTTCTTCTAGAACAGGGAGGCTCAATAATCCTCGTTGCACACAATTGCTTTAGGTAACAACGTGAAACCAAACTGCGTGTAAAATTTTCTGATAAATATTTAATTTTTTAAGGTTTGATGCTCCAAGGATTTTGAAGCTTGCGGAAAAGCTTGGATTAACGGCTTCGATGCAATTGATCGTGAAAGGTTTCGTTGATACGCTACCATTATTTAAAAAAAAACTGATTGACAGAAAAAATGAAAAAAAGAGTTTTTCACTAGAAAATCTCGCAGCTGATTATCTTTCTCGTGATGAAAGAAGATTGATGCAACAACACAATGCATTAAGCGATGTAAGAGTACTAAATAAATTATTAAAACCTACTGGTATTGGAGATGATGCGATTAAGGAAAACTTTAAGAGTGTAAGAGCTCTAATAAAAGAAAAACAGATTGCTGAGGTTCATGCAAAATCAAATTCGTCTTTGCAAAGATTACGAAATGTTTCTAATTACATGAAAACAAAAATGGCAAAGGCTGATATCGACTTAAATGTATTAAAAAATACTTACAATAAAGAAGGCGAAATAGGTATTTCTTTATTACTTCGGTCTCGAATTACAGAGTCGAAAACAATAATAGATAATGTCTGTGAAAACTTTCGTTCAGGCTTTGCATTAATGAGCGACGAAGAATATTATGATGAGATTTTCCGCGAAGAATCTTTGAAGGCAATTCATGAAATGTTTCATCCAAGTGACTGACAAGGCACACCAAAACAGACTTTTTTTTTTTGTTTAATTTAAAAATAAAATTATTTTTTACTTATATTGGAATGTAAAAAAGAAAAGATTTATGGTATTCAAAAATGTTTATATTCGTCTGTTATATGCGTCAAAGTGAGAAATTGTAAATTTATTCTAATTGTATTTAAAGTTTTGTAAAAGCGCACGCTGTGGCAGCCAGAAGAAAAGCATTTGGAGGTGATCACGAGGCGTGGAAGGGTGGTTTTTAGTTCCGCACGCTGCTTTAGCCCGGGCTAAATAGGGCCGAACCGACCGATTTCCGCATCGGTCCGAGGTTCACTCAGGCACCACGTCGATATGAGGTCGTTCTTAAACTCCACCTTGGAGACTCGTCTTTTTTTATTTTATTTTTCTTCATTTTATTCGTTTTTTATTTAATTTTCCAGAAACGTAAAATATTATATAGTCAATCAACGTAAGAGAAATCAACAGCTTTTTAATTATGCACGGCAGCAGATTGTTCGCTCGTATATTATTATCGCACACTTTTTTTGTCACGCGATTGACAGTCAATTAGTGCGAAATTTATTTTTTTCCCATGACTTGCTTCCCTCGGGCTTGCATTTTTGACATGAAAAATAAAAATAAGCTTTAGTTTTCTACACAGAAAAAACCTGTTGACCAAAAAACTTTTCGAAGACGGGCCCGCAATGTGCCGTATTCCGGCCCTATTCAGAAGGGTGTGCGAAGTAAATAAATGGAACTTTGCATGTTTAGAAAAACTACAGTTACAGCTACAGCTCCTTTGCGCACTTATAGCATAAAATACTCTTCCAATATTAAAATAATACATATTGAAATATTCTTATGGAAATTGATTGTTAAATGTTAAATATGGTAATAAAAAGTAACAATACTAAAATATATCACGCTTTTGATACTTATATACTTGACTATATTTATATATTAATTTCAATACTTCCCTTTGTTTGATTTGTATTTAACCATTATTATTTAAATTCACAATTTTTCAAGAAAATTGAAATTTAATATATAATATTTGACTTACTGATAATTGATTTAATTCTTTTCTTTTATGTGGTTCGTAGTTAATGATTATTACTTTAATTTTCAAAGTATAATATTTTATTTTATATAGACGTTTGCTAATAGAAGATCATCATTTCAGAAAAAAACTAGATTAAAAAAGTTCATGGAAAATTCGTTTGCTTTTGTGAGAAATTGTTAAAGACTTCGCTTAAGATGCATTATTGTTTGTTTACAAACAAACTCCTACTTGCCTACGTTTATAATTTTGTAAAAAAGTAATTTGTATATTCGATCAACTATAATTAATATTTTATAATTTTGTTTAGTAAAAAATAAAATTAAAAATTAAAAATTATTATTGTTATTAAAATTATTATTAAAATTTTATTTTACAAAAATGTATTTTACAAAAATTTATTTTACAAAAATAAAACATTTATTCATTTAATTTATTTATATAACTTATGGAGCAACAAATTTGTACAAATCATTAGCTCTTTTAATTAAGAAACCCTCATTATTCAGTTTATCTATTGCATTTGGTACATCACTGTTAGCTATTTTTCCTTCTAAAGCTAATTCTCTTAATTCTTCTTTAGTATACAGATTATTATTTTTTCTATCAGCATTCTTGACTAAAAGTTTTAAAAACGTTTTTACAGCACTTCTAGATGATTTACCAGATTCTAAAAATGTGTAATCAACCTTTTCATCGTTCATACCAAGTACTGTATGTTGCAACAATTCAACAACATCAAGTGCATCTTGTTCTGTAGTTTCCTCACGCAAATCTACCTTAGCTCTAGCCTCAGTTAATCTAATAAGTGCCTCCAATTGTCTATTGCAAGGAGATAGATTTGCTGCTGTATCCATTTTTTTACGTAAATTCAAATAAAACTTTTGCAAAATTGTAGCAGATGCATTAGATAATTTAGGTTTAACATATTGCCTAGCATAAGATATATATTTTCTTAAAGCAGAATGAGTTATTGTATGAATTGAATTCCTGGAAGTAATAATCAATCGTTTTCTTAAAGAATTCATTTGATTATTAACTGTTCTATTATATCTGATGAAATCTTCATTTTTTGTTTGCTCATTGCCAGTGTGCATTAGCATTACATGTCCAGACAAAAAATTATCTAAATCTTTATCTGGTTGATCTAACAAAAGAAAAATTAAATCAAATCTTGATAAAAGTGGTTGACTCATACTTAAATTTCTGCAAAGCATTTTAGATTTATCATATCGACCTCCAATGGGATTGGCAGCAGCCAATATTGATGTTCTAGAAGGTAATGACCAAATAACTCCAGATTTAGCCACACTTACACTTTGTTGTTCCATAGCTTCAAGTAAAGATTGATGCTGGGTTGGCATTTTATCAAATTCATCTATACAACAGCATCCTCTGTCAGCTAAAACTAAAGCTCCAGGTTCTAGAGCAAAATCATTCTGTCCACTTTCTCTAACTAGAGTAACTGTTAAACCAGAAGAGGTACTAGAATTGCCAGAAACATAAATACCTTTTGGTGCAACACGAGCACAAGCTTGTAACATTTGAGATTTGCCTAAGCCAGGATCACCAACAATTAAAATGTGAATGTTTTCACGTAAATTTGCATGTTTTGGGCTACCACCAAATAAACTTAATAATAATGCCATTTTAATCATTTCGTGCCCATATATGCCAGGACATAACGAATTTACTAATAAGCTTAATGTTTCTGAATTCCTGTGAATATCTTTAATTAATTTGTAGTCATTTGTATTGAATTCAATAGCTAAACCTCCATTGTTTTTAGTCTTACTGTTATTATTAATGACTGAATTTGCTTCTATGTACAAAGAAGAAACTGCACTATCTTTAACTTTTCCATTGTCTGTCCCTTGCATTTTAATAATACCTGTTATGGTAACATCATCGCCAGGCATGCAAGTATCTACTAAGTCATCGTATAATTCAATGTTCATTACTCTAGGTACCCTTCCTTCAGTATCATGTTCTTCACCAAAATGCTCTTGAATTCTGACAATTTGCATTGGCATTGTTGCTACATAAGGTGAGCCTAAATCTGGTTCAAATTTCATTGCACCACATACATCGCATTTCTTTTTTGGTGTATAAATGCCATTTTTTTGTTTCACTGAATAAGGCAATTTACATTTGACACACAAAAGTACAAATACTGAAGGCATATGGCAAGATCTATTAACACGTATAATGCATCCTCTTACTGTAATAAATTTTCCATAGTAGTTTACTTTTATATTTTTTAAAGAAACAATTGGATCATAATTTAAAATTTTAACTCTCACAGCTGCATTGACACTTTCTTCATCTATTGATTCATTGTTTTGTTCATATTGATCAACTTTAGCCTTATGCACGGCTAATCCTAGACAATTTAAAGTAAATTGAGGTTTGTTCTTTAATTCTGATTTAAAGTCAGGCCAATTTTCTAAAAATATTTCACTATTATAAAGCATATTTATGTCAATATTAAATGAATTTCCAGATCCAATTTGAATAATTAAATCTGGATTGACTTCAAGAAATTTTTCCATTGTCTGAATCTTAGGAATTATTGGAGAAGTTTTTTTGTATTCTTCATCTTCAAAATATAAATCCCAACCAGAATATGGAATATCTCGTCTTTTTGATTTAGCTCTAGCACTACTAGGAGGTGTTGGATAATTTGGTATATTTTCTCCAACATTTGGTGAGTTCTCATCATTCTCAGAATCACAATTATTATTCTCATTACTTTGCCTGTTCCCATCGTCATCATTATTTTTCTTCTTTTTTTTTCTCCAGCGAGGATTAAAATATTTTTTTCTAGGATCACTCATAACCTAATAATAAAAAAATTCAATTATTTTTCTGCAAATTTAGCAATTTAGATGATAATTACTATAAAATAACTTCATTTCATATAATTCATACTAATCAATTATTAATAATTATACTCAATTATTTAAAAATCTAATGACATTCGCAAAACTTACAGTTTACACCGCCAAATACCAAATGAAGATTTTTAAATGTTCGATTGTAGCGCCGCGTGTTGTAAGTTCAGAAAAAATGACAAGCATTTGTGTATATATGTATGCACAAATAATACTATATGCTATATTGCAGTAGATTCTACAGCTGATGCAGGTTAACGAACTGCCGAATAAGCAGAAAAAGCAGGTGGAGTTCCTTTAGGTGTTTATTTCAATAGAAATATAAATTATAAAAAAGAAAATGGTTTTAAAGGAAGAATCGTTTGAATCTATTTCTCAAGAAATAATTAAAAATCATCTTGAATTGACTGCTTTGATTCAGGTAAATAAAATGATTTTTGAAAATTAGAAAATAAATACTACATGTATCATAACCTACATTTAAATATAATATTTAAATATTTTTAATAAAATTTATATTATTACAGGATATACAGCAATGTACTGGTCCATTAGAGTACTTAAATGAGCTTAATACAGATGGTAGGACAAAAATTGTAGCTCTCAGAAAAAATATTGAACAATTAACAGATTTTGCTGAACGTGAGCGTGACAAACAGAAAAAGGCTGAGTTGCTATCAGAAATAGAAAATTTCAAAGGACAGCTGTCTACTTCGCTAGCTGCTTTTCGTAAAGCAAATGTGACAAGCGCTTGTGCAATAGATAAAATTTCCAGAGAAGAATTATTATCCACTTCTCCTGAAGAACAAAATGTTTTAAGGAAAAGGAAAGACAAAAAAAATGCAGCTGCTATGTCTAATCAATTAACAGATAAATTGTTAGATATTTCAAGACATTTATCAGAAGCTACACAAAGAAGTGCAGATACTTTAGATGCATTAGGTTAATTTTTATCTAATAGTCATTTTCTTATTTCTTAATTTATTTATTTTAATAACATATATATTTTTAGTGACATCATCTGATAAAGTCTCTAGTACAAAAAAAGAGCTTGAGCAACAACAACAAGTAATAGTACAATCTGGTAAACTATTAGGAAAGTATGGTCGAAGAGAAATTACTGACAAAGCTTTAGTAATTTTAGCCTTTATATTTTTCCTAGCTGTTGTTTTCTATATTTTACAAAAAAGATTATTTTAAAGATATAAAAATTTTAATTTCTAAAATTATAAGCATATTTATTTTTGTAATATTATATCAGCTATTGTAATTTAATTTTAATGTACAGTTTCTTTTTATAATATTTTTAAATAGATTTATCTTATAACTAAGATTCCTCGCAAAAACACAATACTATATATAAATGTATTATATGTATTATATTGTCTACAGATATATTGTGTGAACATTTCATTTTGTACATAAATATTTATAGTCTATGTTCTATAAATTTCCAAATAAAAATAATTAAATTATTATAAATAGTTTTAGAAAATAATGAATCCAAAGAAAGTAATAATGTTGTGTATTGTATAAAAACAATTAGAAATATAGTACCTTTAACCTGCTCGAAAAACAAAATAAAATGAGAGAGTTTAAATCAGGCTGAAGCAAACTTAAAATATAAAAAAATATAATTAATAATAATTATAATTAGTAACAATTAGAAATAGGTCATCTTGCTCAGTCATATAATAGAAGTGACAAAAGTACCCCTCACCAAAGGTCAAAAAATAGTTAAAAATTCCAATTTGTTCAATAATGGCGGTTGAAAAATTATTAATTTTGTTATTACTTTGTAATGTTCGAGCAGGCTACGCGCTTTAACCCGATTAAAAATAAAAGTAGCCAAGGATTCAAATGGCGCAAATATGTATCGTCTGAAGCACTCCAAAAAAAGTTAAAGAGTGTGAATATCACTTTCTGAACTTAAGAAAAATTATCACTTCTTGTAATGCCGATGGGAAAACTTTTCTTCGACGTTTGCCTTCGCAATATCAATGCCATCATATTCTACTTCGAAGTGCATGGTAAAATTATATTCATGATGAAATCATTTCAAAGGAGGGATGAAATACTAAAATTCTAAAGAAAAGATTGTAACTATATTTTGTAGGGAATTTTGTCAGGATGGAATAAAACTCTTTTTATTAGTTTTTAAAAGTAGTGATAATATATTAAGATTGA
>JAWWEO010000045.1:20660243-20712460 GCA_035582975.1 Ormyrus labotus | reverse complement strand
GCTTTTTTTTTTGTTATACCAGCCTATGTACAGGTAACTGCGTTTACCTCAATAGGAATTACTTTTGTAATTTTTTTTCTGGTTAAAAAAAAATAAATAAATTATAGAAACCGGTAGCTACATATATGGTTAGAAAATATACTTGTAATTATAATCAGTTAATTTTTTATTTCTTCTTAAAGCTACTCCATATAAGAAATTTTTATGATATTTTTCATTAAGTTTCTCGGAAGCGCCACAGAACAAGTAGTGCTCCAAAGTACTAGTCCTATATTTATACGTTTAGTTTTAGGTATTATACAAGTCGATTTCTATTCAGCTATTTAATTTGAAATCTTGAATGTATATATAGTGATGTATATATATTAATAATAATAATAATAATAATAATAATAATTTATTCCAGAGTAATTATACATTACATGTAATGTACTTACATTACATTTAAGACATTTTTTAACTATACAAATTTGTAAAATATGAACATAAAATTTTGGAGCTAAAAGAAATTAGGAGAAACCTATAAAGAAAAATTATCGGGGAGAATTCTTACAACTATTAAACCTTCAAATATACCATCCAACTTTTACCCTAAGTATTTCATTTACCTTCAAAGGGTCAAGAATGAAGCAAGAATATAGTAATCGGCAGATAGTATCCTTTGCGGTAAGGCAGATTCCCATTTATCCATCTGTTAAAAAAATATTATAACAAAATTTTTTATAACAATTTTTTTTATATACACACTTATTATTTTTTTTTATATTACTATATTTTTTATATTATTACATAATAATTTTATTAAAAAAATTTATTTTTTAAATATTTTTAATAAGCTTATTCTGCCGTGCAATAAAAAATATTTTAATTTAAATATGTAAAATTATGCTAATATATAAAATTAATTCACTATTTATAAATATAGAATGTCAATACATCTTCAACATTTTTTATTTTCTACTTCGGATTATAAAACCTATTTAATCAATTATAAATTAATCGTTCAAAATTAAAGAACCAACAAACATATATCTTTCAACCATTTCTGAATATTTAACATTTATATCGCCTTATTTCGCATTGTCGCGTAATTCTCTTTGCATACATAAAATCTCCGCTCTTCGTTAGCAGAATTTCATCTCCCTCGAGATCCACCGCGCCGTTTGAATTCCTGCACGCCTCTCTTCTCTCTCCGCATATGCAGAAGCTGGCCCCGGGAATACCACAATCGCATTTGCACTGCACTCAGCGCTTAATGTCTTTTTTTCTGACCTGCAATCGCGCCTCGAAATTTAAATCTCGCATGACGCAGGAAGCTCGTTTCGAGCGTCGCTCTCTCACTGCGCCGCCTCGTCTTTTAAATTGTTTTTCGCCTTTTTTGATTGATAGCCGCTTCCAGCGCAGACTTGGACTTCAGGTAATCTGCAAACGTGTGCATTAGCAGAGATACCTTTATTTAATGGATTTATTAATTCTCTGAAATATTTGCAGCGATAAACTCTTATCGGTTTTAAGTTTTATTAGGAGATGCAAAGAAAGAACGCATGAAATATGGGCTTTGATTTGCGTAATTGATGTATTTTTTATTAAACAGATAGTCTCGTGATTACTAAACTAATTTATTTATAATATATAGAGAATTTTGTTAATTTCTTAATTAATTTTGAATTTATTTCGAAACTGCAATTAAAAACAAATTAAACACTTTTTTAATTAAAGGCGCCCATTTTTATCCATATAAAAACAATTTAATCTACGCAGATAAACTATATCTCAGTTCTATAAGCAAACATTGAAAAACTCCTTAAGCTCGAAATTCCTCCTCAAATCAGCAGCGACCCTCAATCCCAGCCTTTCACAACCGAAAAACAACAGCTGTGCTCACGGAGTTCTTATCCGTCCCGGAGGAGCGCCGCGGAACACATCCGCAAAACTGCGTCGAAAACCGAGTGGCGACGCGTGGCGGGAAGCGGGGGCCCGCTCGTGGCCGAAGCGCGAGCCATCTGATGGGCAGCTGCCGGCGGGCGCTGCTTAAATATATACGCGCGACTGGCAGGTGCCCGGCGCGAGCGGAAAACGAGCAGGTGGATCGGGAGTTTTTTAATTTCTTCGGGCGGCACGCGCGGCGAGCTGCTTTCCTCGTGTGCTTTTATATATCGCGAGGTTCAACGAGATCGAGCGGAAGGCCTGCTTAGGTGCGCGCGGTGGCTGAGGAATCGGGGAGAATTCGGCCGGTTTCGAGGATTTTAGGTGGGAGAAGTACTGGGGCTCGGGTCGATGAACGAATTGGCGATCGGAATTCATTTACGAAATTCAAAGTTGGATTACAAGAGTGCATTTAAATATAGAAACTTGAAGTTTAATTAAACTCCAAATAAAAGTCGCAATTTAATGTTAATTCCGGGTACGCATAATCTGATAAATATTCAAATTCCATAATAATTTAATAAAAAAAACGAATCTCTCCTAAAAATCTACAGCAGTGACTCTCCCTTGGAAAACCGCGCCTAATCTCAGCCACGGTCGGCCGCGTCGCTGTCGCGGCTCGCGCGACAACATTCGCGACGCGAGGGGCATCCGAAGCGGGCCGAGAGAGAACTGCTCTCTCGCGCCGATCGTACACTCACTTGGTATTCATTCGGCGCGATTATTCGTCTCGAGAATCTCACCCGAGTGCGCGAGTACGCGAGGAATATCGAGAATATCGTCGCCTGGGAAAATCCGAAGGGCGCGCGCATCATCGCCGTTTCCAGCTATGCGCCTTGCATTTTCCGTGCACGCGCGCGAGCTGCTCTCGCAGTTGGCTGTGTATATAACGTGTACGCGAGCCTGCGGCGGACAAAGGCCAGAACGCCCCGGCAGAACGAGCTGGATGCCGGGCGATACCGTTTTACGGGGCTTAGTCGACGAGCTCCGTCGAATTGGAATTTTGGTTTCCGGGTTTGTAATTTATGGGTGGTGGGTGGGCGAGTGGTTCCGTCATTATTTAGATGGTTTTGGAAATTATGCTTTTCTACTTTGGAAATGCTCTTACACGATTTTCTAAATAAAAGAAATTATTCTCCTGCAGCTTTTACAATTCTTCTTATTTCTGGTTTTTTAATTCAATTACAATTTATATTAAAATGCTGAATAAATTTCAATATTTTTCAATCCTTATTTTCTCAAGATGACTTATAAAACATAAATTAAAAGACTCGTCTTTCGCTCAAAAAAAGCCGGACCGACATTTAAATTCCAAATTAACACCGTCAGTTTTTAAAGCCAACAGGCAGAAGGATTGAAGAATTTTCAGCCTATATACTTAAAAGCTCAAAGCACCGCCGAGAAACCGCCCCTTCACCGGTCACCTTCGATCATTCACGCAACAATAATTGTCGAATCCATTCATCCCCGACGGCATTCCATCGGAACCTCCGCCGCATCGAGTTTTCCCGAAAAAAAAGCGCGCTCTCCTCGGATCGGAGAGCGAAATCGCAGCTCCGCACTCTTATGCGAGCTCTCCTTTCTTCTTTCACGCGTTGCGCATTATATTATGTATCCGAAGGAATGTCCCGGGGCCCGACAAAAGGCGGGGAAGGACGTCGCGGCCCGTTTTCTATCGAGGGTCAATGGGCACAATGCGGGGCCGGCTCTCCTTTTTTCCGGAGGGCTCGGGGTTTCTCGGGGTGGGGACGCTTCCACGAAAACCCCGGCCGGGGCCGGAGAGATCTTTTTCCGAGCGCAGACGAGCCGCGGGAGGAGCGGATCGTGTGTCGCTGCTTTTGGGCAACGATTTTCCGCGGAAAATCGCTCCTCGGAGACGAAACGCGGACTCGGGGATTTCGGGACGCTTCTTGTTTGAACTGGTTTTTAAATGAACGGTTTTTGAGATGTGCGGAGGCGCCGATGGATCCGTTTCTTCTGCTTTAAAAGTACAAATTAATAACAGTTAATTGGCTAAAAAATTATGGTGCATAATTAAGTATTTTTAGGAAAATAATTTCAAATGCATTTCAAAATATATTACAGGAAGTAGCGTAATTTAATATTTAATTTTAATGTAATTCTAGAAATACGATTTTACACTTCCCGTTTATAATTGTCAAAAAAAAACGTAGTTTTATCTGTACACGAAAGGATTCAACAGGTGGAATATACGAAAACAACGAATAAGCTATAAATTTTATTAGTATTATCGCGTAAATTGATTGAATTTATCTACAAAGATGCCATACAGTTGGATTAAATCCGTTGACACAAACTGGAAGCGAAAGGAAATAGCACTGCATAATAATTCCATCCAAAAAATCAGCTACGTCGTAAATTTATCTCCATTAACAATAATTTATCCGCATCACTTAAAAACTAAATCCTAAAACATCTTGTTAATCAACTTTGAAAGCTAAAAATCTAATTCTCCACTCACACTTACCGCTCCATTGACCGACCGGAGATTCAAGTTTTTATTAAACCATTAATTAAATCATCATTCCGGTATCATTTCCGCGCTCGTCTAATAGACAGATTTCGCAAGCAAATTAATCTATTCAATTATCCCGTTTGATTTACGTAAGCGAAGCCCGGCTACCGTTCGCCGTTTTTTGTCCGCGAGGAACGTTCCCCCGGTGTTTCATCCCGAGAGAAAGAGAAAACGACATCGGGGAAGGAGGGAGAAAGAGAGAGAAAGAGAGATAGACACCGAGGACATTAAGGAGGCCCCCGAAGGCTGTGACTTTAAATTCGCGCTGCAGAATCCGTTCCGACCAAACTGGTTTCGGCCTGGCAATTAATTCGATCTGACCCGCCTCGACGGTATATAAAACGAACGACAGAGAGAGAAAAAGACGGCCCGTAATAGAGAGAAAGAAGAAAGTGGCGGGGAATGAAAAAAAAAAAAGGGAGGGAAAAGAGGCATCGCGATGCGCTCAAAAATTTATGCCCCGAACGGACGGTTTGCGTTTATAACTGGAGGTGTATGTTAGGGCTTGTACGCTTTTTTCGTTAAACTTTACACGAGTCGGCTACAATGTTTATTTTCACTGCTGTTGCGGCGAATTTTTAATGGATATTATTTGCGGCCAATGCTTGTAATTTCAAACGGCCAGTGTATATGCTGCGGGCAGGGTTTTTTAAATTATGCAAATAAGATTGGACCTGCAAAATGTATTCTTATAAAATTTAACGTACGTGAGAAAAAACGTCTGCTGGGGTAATTCGAATAAAGGTTTGTAATATGTTTTTGCCGGAATTTCAATTTGCTTGGAAGTCTTTCGTTTTCGAAAATTTACTTACTTTTATAGAAGGTAATATAAATCAAAAATATTAGGAGAATAAAGCAAAGGTGCGCGAAGTTAACAGTCTTTAATCAATGAATTTCCGTGCTAAATAACTGGGCATAAAACTTAATGTTGAATTATTTCGAAAAACGATTCAAAAATACAGCTTCAAAACTCTTTCGACCCATTTATACACTTAAAACCGAAATACGCCTTTCGAATTCCCTAAATATTCTCGATTGAGAGAAGAGAAGCGAAGGAGAGCCTTCGGCTAGAGAATAAACGGCAGTGATGCTTCGCGTTTTATTAAGCACGCTTTATTAATGTCGTTTAACGATCGCATCTCGCGAGAGAGTCGGGCGATCGCTCGTTGAGTGATGCGCGAGAGAGTCTTCGTTATAATGCAGCCGACTGCCGCGTTTATTAAATTATCAGCCGCTCGAGCGAGCACTTCGTTAATTTCAGGAGGCGAAAAATATGCGTTCCGGAATTCGCCAGGGAATGAAAGCTTATATACCTTTGAGTATGTGGTCCTGAATCGATATTGTCTCGAAGGTGTATATTTAACAAAAGCTGCCGAAACATCGATGCAGTTATTAAATGTTTTATTTTTTTGTTCTGACCACACAAATGTGGACGATAGGGCTATTAAATTTACAAGACTTTGGGAAAGAAGCGATGATCGTAATCACGAAACCATTTTTAAAAGAGTACCTTGTGTAATTATATAAAAATACATAAATAAATGTACGCGACTTGAATTAGAATTAATTTTTTCAAAATTTTGTTCATCTGAAAAATAGAAATTTTCAAAAATCAATTTTCAAACCGCACCGCGTCATCCCTTGGTGCAAGACGGCGACGAGATAAACAATAATCCTCGAAACCGATGAGACTCGATGGTTATCCGGAAGGCAGGCCGGTAAATTTAACAAATTAACAACCGCCTTACGCGAACTCGATCGATGCCGGCTAAGATTTCAAGCGGGGTAACGGCGAGAAGGGCAAACGTGCCAGAAACACGATACAGCGGAGACCCGGCGTCTCTCGACGCGTGCGGAAGCTCTACACCCAAAGCGGGGCTCTCGGTTTCCTCGCCGAAAAAGCGCGCTCGCGCAAACCGATTCGGGGCTCGAGTTCGTTTTATTTCTCTCGAAATACGAGCGACTTCTCGTGCCGGAAGCGTTCGGGGCTGTTAGAAATAAATAATCTTTTAGTGATTGTTGGGGGAGGTGAGGCAGTTTTAATGCGCCAATTAATGTGATTCAACAGCTGGTTTTGAAATCAACAAGTCACGCGCTTTAACGACGTGTCTAATGGTCGAGATGGTCACTGCACTTCTATCAAATGGGTGCCTTGTTTTTAGAAAGGGGAATACGGCAAGGAGAGAGTGGGTGTGTCCGTGCAACAAAATTTAGTGAAAAATTGTACTGCAGTGTTGACAGATTTCCCGCAACAGGAAAATCTTTGTTCAGCGCACGTTAACGGCGGCAAAGAGTAATAAAAAAGATTTACTGCAATTAAGAAGGCCTGGACCGAAGGACAGATGAATTTAGAAAAACGAAAGGTAATAAAAGGCAATAAAACAAAGGGATCGAAGTAATTCGAAGATTTTTCAGGTATTTTGCAGATGTGCCTGGTACGAATTGTAAAGATACATTTTGTCACGTTCTTATCCAAAAATGCGAAGGATACCCGTCTATGAGTTTACTTCTGCTTTGCATCACTTAACACCATTTTAAAACGTTATCCTATAAATTTATTAATTATAATTGCACAAAAAAAAAATAACTTTTCCCAAAGGAACCGTCAAATAATCCACTCTTTTAAAACTACACCATCCTCAAATCCGTGACGTAGCTACAATTCGAAGCCCTACTTAATATCGCACCGAGAAAATATTCCACTACACTGCAACGGACGTAAAATCCGTACACACCCGACCCGAAGCCGACCCCTCGTTACAAGCAGCCACTTCCCCCTCGGCCGACAGCGCAAAATTTCGGTTACACCTCGCTCCCCTCCCCCCCTTTGAAAACCAGTGCCACCGGCTTTTCCTCTCCTATAGGCTAAGCTGCAGCGGCGTTTCGAGAGCGCGGGTCGCGTGCCGAGCTCGCGCGCATACGTCGCGCTTACGCACACACACACCGGCGCTCTCTCGCGCATCTGCCGCGCCTCGGCAGCCCCTTGTGCAGCCCGCGCCCGCCCCGGACGAAAATAACGCTTCCGCAGGAAGCAACGGGGATCTCGTTCCTTTTTTTTTAGGCCACGCGCGCGGGAGAGACTTCGAGAAGCTTCGAGGGGCGGCTGAGGAGGGAAGGCCGATGGCGTTATAGCTGAGCTCTCGCGAGGGCCCGGTGGATATGTGGAGTTTTGAGGAGCGAGTGTATTACGTGCGCTCGAGGATATACAGGAAGATGCTCGTTGTCTTTGACTGATGCGTAATTATTATAGGGTTATGATGATTTTTCGGTTAGATTTTAACTCTTTTAATTTATAAAGGTAAAGACATTCATAAGTATACAAATGGTTAACATCTGGGTGTTTTTTAAAAATAACTTAAAAGTAATGTTATAAATAGAAATTGAAAATATTCAATCGTCTGAAATATTTATTTTATAAGAAGATGGTTATTGTAGTCCCAGTAATTTAAAATAAAGACAAAAATCGAATAGATCAAGGTGGTACAATTAATTAAAAATCTACTTTTAGTAATAACACATGTTATATACAGCTGATTCATACTTTTCTTTTTGTCTTCCTTAAGAACAATGACAGAAACTATTTGCAATTGTAATCTAAACGCGTGTTACATGTACGTGTTGTTCTTTACGTGCTTTGCCTTTTCATCAGGCAAGCAGGCGAATCTTGATTCGCTTATTTCACACGAAAATACACAAGCAGGTCCAAGTCACATGAACAAGATTAATTAACATATTTTCAAGGCTTTCTATGACACTTTTAAACTTTTAAACCGTCATAATTGTACTACTAAAAAGTGATTGTTTATTCAAGAATTCTATATTTATATTAAGCTTGAATTTTACGTGGACAAATAAAAAACTTATAAAAAGATTTTAACAAAAAAAAAAATATTTAAAAACTAGATGCAATCATTGTCCCAGAAATCAAGAACAATTTTCCCACAATAGATTCAACAAGTTAAATGCCGCAAACTAAATCTCTGTATACCGTACAATTAAAAAAATCTCCCAAACCTCGCTCAAATATTTGCACGAATTTCGAAAAAGCATCGAATCCGCACGTGCAGAGAGCTCTCGAAAACGTCATCGAAAGCCAAACAGCCCGCGGGCTTTCGGAAATATTGACAAGACGCGGAAAAGAGACGCGAAGCGGCGCGCCGAGGATAAGGAAGGAGCGAGTCGGGAGGCGCGCGGGACTCGCTGATGCCGGCGGCACGAGGAGCTCGTAAATTACTCGGGAGAGGCCCGCGCAGGTAATTGCGGCCCCCGAAAATGTGCGCAACGAATTTGCGCGCGCACACACGCCACTTTCGGCCGCTCGGCTCTCCGCGGCAATCTCGACTCTTTTTGCCGAGATTCGGAGTGCTCGATTTAATGCGTCTGCGGTGCTGCGGCCCGCGCTGTTACCCGAAATTATTTTTTCATTAATGCCCGCGCCGAGGGATGGAATTACCGAGTGTGTCGTTTTTTTTAAATCAGGCGTTTTCGTTATTTTCTCCGATGGTAACTTCCTGCGCCAATCGGAAAGAAAACGGCGCGCAATTGCAGTAAAGGTAACCGAGAGGCGGGAAATGAAGCCGGGCATTAAAGCAAATGGGACCGAAAACGACCCGAGGGGAGGAGAAGGCAGGGCCCCGCAAGGAAAGGGGGATTTTCGCAGTTCCGCCGATGCCGTTCCGTTCGGTTGCGGTGTCCTAGCCGATGTTTAAACGGTTAAAGGGGCGTTTCGGAGTGCTGAGCTTCTCTCTGGCCTGCTTTGATTTTTCCTTTTTCAAGACTGCTGCCGCTTAAATGTTGTCTTGTTTCAAAGTGGAAATTTAATCTTTTTTAGAAGATAATTATTGATGTCAGGTTTACTTTTAAATAATATTCGTTTATTACAGTATTTTATAAAGTTGTTATTTTGAATTTAATACAAGGAATTTTACCATACATGCACATTTTGGGACAAATTTGACAACAATTAATAATCAACCCGAAATATAGTAATTATTACAGTACAACAGGCACTACTGCAGTACGCGCGAGAAACTATATCAGACTGTATTTTCCCTTCGCATCGGTACAAGCGTCACCTATAAACGCACACAGTCCCTTCCATTCCTCTCCTTTCTTCCAAGCCCCCGTCCGGCCAACGTATATAACCCTGCCCGCTGTACACTCGAAGAAAGAAAGCGCAAAAGCGAACGGTAGGAGCGCAGAAGAGAGAGAGAGAGAGAGAGAGAGAGAAAGAGAGAGGGTCGAAACGCGTGCGTCAAGCTGTTGCCGGCAGGTATAAGGTAAGCAGCGGCAGCTGCTCTCTCGGGGCCCCGCCGTCCTTCTCCCTACTCCTGGCAGTTCTCTCTCTCGCTCGGCGTAGTAGTACCCCTCAGATTTTGTCGAGCAGCAGCCCGCAGCGGGCCGAAATTAGTCCCGCCACAACTGTCGTGCGCGCAACATGCTCGCAGCAGCCAGTCAGCCAGTTACTCAGGATCGACCAGCATCGCGAGGTGCCGCGTTACAGCCCAAAGAGTAGTGTTCCCCCTAAATTCACTCGGTGATTGTTCCTGCCACGAAACAGTGTGATATATCCCAGTGATTGATAAATAAATAAATAAATAAAAAACAGTGAAAATGCTGTGCCTCCGAGCAGCGACGCTCCTCTGCGCCGCTTGGATCGCCACCGCCGCCGACCTCATGGATCTGTACGTCGAGCACATGGACGAGACCATGGGGATGAAGGAGTACTACCGGCAGCACCCCGCCAAGCTGATGAGGGCCAGCAGCACCCCGGAGACTTACCAGCTCTGGGACCGATACAAAAGGAGCGTCCTCGAGAGCAACGCTTACCAAGTCGCCAACCCGGTCAGGCAGAGATTGGACGGGAAGAAGGCCAAAGGTAAGGCTGCGGTAGTTTTCATTCATCCTCCTTTCTTTATACACTGGCCACTTTTAATCACAGTGTATTTTCACTCGACAGCGCCGAAGAAGAAGAAGATCGTCGTGGACGACGGCCTGGATTTCCCGAATCCCCGCGAGACGAACCGGAAAATCGACGCCGACCAGCTGCTCGAACAGAACCCCCGACTCGCCGTAACCGATCGGCCGACCGAATCCTTAGCGCGCCCCGTCGACTCGACCGACTTGGACCGCCGCGACAAACAGCAGCTCCTCAAGCGGCCGAGCCTCCCGAAAAAGTACAAATCGGCCAGCAAAAAGGAGTCGATCGCGTTCGCCGGCCGCGAGAAGCGGCACGTCTTGTCGAGCGAAACGGCCGGCCAGCAGGCGACAACGATAAACTTCACGCGCCGCGAGAATCTCGACGCGGACGGGAACGTTACGCTGGAATGGAATCCCGACGACAAGGACAACGTGACGTTCCGGGTAAGCGCGACGACTCAGGGATACGTCGGCGTCGGTTTCAACGATAAGAACTCGATGGCCGGCGCGGATATCGTCATCACCTGGGTCAACGACGAGGACAACACGGCCACGATTATGGTGAGTGCTGCACTGACCCTGCTCTTTTTATTTTGCATTAGTATGATTTTGCTGTGGCGGCTGGGTTGCCCTGATCATATATTCGTGCCGTTTGACTGAATAGTATTCAATAAATAAAGACTGATCGAGATCGATTGCAATGTAGGCTGCGTTTATATTCTGGTCGTTTAACACAAGTCCGTTGAATAGTTCCTAGTATGAAGCAAGACTGTACTCTAGTTAGAATCTTTTGTAACAACTGCGTAATGTAAGCATGTTTTAATTATTTTCTAAGTTAACGCAAAACCACCTGTAGAAACCCTGCTTTGAATAAACTTTAAACTAACTAAATCTTTAACTGCATTGTATGAATAATCGAACCCTTAAACCCCTCAATCTCGCTGTCTCAAAGTCTTCTTCAAACTAGAAAATCACCAATTAACAAAGTAAAAAATCGACAAGAAGCCCAGATAGCGCGACGGTCCGAGCAGCACAATGGTCATTGCGCTACTTAGCGATTCGTGCGCAGTCATCGATAACCGGGCGATGAGCGACTGTATCTCCCCCTCCCCCTGCCATTCGTCCGGCTGCGTGCACGTGTGCGCATCTGCTACGCCTATTTTCCCGGCGCGCTTTCAAGTCGGCGGACGAGCGGCGGGATCAATTATCAAGACGAATTGCGCGCGCGCGCAGCGACTTGCGAGGAATTAGCGTTGGCTCGGTCGAATTGACGGATAAAGGAAACGAGAGATTTATTTGGGGCGATTAGAAATTTTTTTTTTTTTTTTTGTTTAAACGTCTGCGCGAAAAAAGTAATGAGTCGGGTGGGGAATTGCTTCCTGATAATTTAAAAAAAAGTATTTTTTCCACGAAGAAAAAGAAATTTTGTAATTATAAAGAAACGTAATTACTACACATTTTCAATGACTGTATGTGCAACGGTGCAAATATAAAAATTGATTTTTAATTGCACTTAAGAAACTCATGCAATTTTAATGCGCTTTTTTGTTAATCAACGTAAATCATTTCTCGACAAGCCTCAAACTTGATTAATGAGATCGTCGTCAGTTTTCAAGAAAAACTGGATCTTACCAATTTCGGCATACTCAACGAAACACTTCATTTCCAACGCAACGAAATATTATTGCTCTTTGCAAAAAAAAAAAAAAAAACGCACCCACCATCGAAATCGGTATAAAAACACTTTTTCCTCCACCTGTATGCGAATCGGCGCGCGGCCCATCGCGTGCTCTCGGGCCCGCCTCGGGCCTCTTCTTAATCTTCCCTTAATTCCTCGGCTTTATCGTTCGACTCTTGCCTCCTTTTTTTCTGCGGCGATCTCTCCGCGCCGCGGTCCCCCCTTTCTCGCTTGTTTCAATACCGATCGTTTCTCTCCGTCCTTTTTGCCTGGGTCGCTTTCTTGCGCGATTCCGAGCCGCGTGGGGGGGAGGACCGAGCTGGGCGATATATCGACGGCAGGGGGGGAGCGCCCTTTGCGCAAATTTCTTTTTACTAGATCGATGTTCGGATTTTTCTCCTCCTTTTATCGGGTTTAATTGCTTCGCGCACCGCGGGATCGGGCCGTAAGGGCCCGAGAGTTTTGGGCAGGCGTTGTTCGCTTGATTTATGCTCTCGCATTTTTTTCGCCTAAGCCGAATGGGAATGGACAATTTGTTTCCTATTACTTTTTTCTGTTACTTTGTTGTAGCGAAGCTTTAGATTTCATTGATGAAATATTGATAAATGCTCCTTCTAACGCAAAAATAATACAATTGCATTTTAATAAATTATTAAGTTCGAAGAAAAAAACAACGCGTCTTATTGACTGTTTCAATTTCAATTAAACATTCGTAATAAATGATCGTCCTCTTATCAATCAAATAAACTCGCGCTCGTCATTTATCCTCGACCGGCGCGCAAAACAAAATTTGCAAATCGCCGGACAAATCGTGCGGCCCGACAAAACGAGAGAGAAACCGCAACCGTCCCTCGCAGAGATTAGCCGGAATCTAACCCGCATTCGTAATGCGTTCGGTCGTCGGCTTTTTGATGTCTCAGTTAGCGCGAGTCGCGAGAGAGTCGAGTCGAAAGGAGATAGAGGGACCAGTCGGCCGGAATGAATTATGCGCGCTCGTGCATCCGTCTTTGGGAGAAAGCTCGCGATTCGTCAAGGTCTAGGCCGGATCGAGATCGATCGGCTCCCCGTCTGCCCCCCCCTCCCCCTCTCCCGCGGAGAGTGACTATTCTTCATCCTCGCGGCCTCCTCTCTTTCTCCCGGCCGAGAGAGAGAGAGAAGGAGGAGGCTCTCTCGAGAGCTCGGCCTGCGCGCGCCTGTTGTGCGGCTACGGGGAACGAGAATTTATCATGACGTTATCGCGTCGACGGAACGGGACGTTCGTTAATTTTATGCCCCTCTCGCGTATCTCATTCTTCGGCTTGCATTCTGCGAGGTAGGCTCTCTCGGAGGCTTTTTCAGGTACTTCAAAGAAGCGGCTGCTTTCGGGATCTGCGTGTGTGTGTGTGTGTGTGCCTCTTTTTTTCGGGTATTCGCGTTTAATGAGTTTTTCATTTGTGATATAGAAGAGCGGCGGGTTGCTCGAAATTGCTAGTGGGCAATAATCTTCTGAAAATAATGTTCATGATTTTTGCGAGATATTATTTAAAAATCTTTTATTCATAATAACTTTATTAAGGAAAAGTAATCGAGGACATTATATCATTACATCATTGATATATATATATATACAGTTACCGACTTTGTAGTTCCTCAAGTTTTTCAGCTTAATTTTACATTTTTGAAAATTTCACTTTGTCGTGCCCTTCAACCCCATCGATTTATTTATTTATTTATTTTATGAGTAATTATTTTAAAATAAAAACACACGCATTCCTCAAAAACTTGAAAATCGGCACTCTGACATTTCGTTACACCAACTTTATTGCTGCCATTAAATCACAATCTAAATAATAACTAACTAATTATCGAATAAAACCACGCTCCCTTCGCCAATCCAAACGAAAATCCGAAACCGGCCGCGGCCGACTCCTTCCTTCTAAAAGCATCGCAATCTCCCGTCCGCCAGAGATAAGCTCAAAGCACACGAAAAGCAGATCGGCCGATCGCGATTGTATTAATGAGCCGTCCGTTAATTGGCAGCCGCGACTCGCGGATATGAAGCCGTTTCGCGCGGCGCGCTACGCAAAAACTCGCCGCGAGATATGACCTTCGACGCCCCGCGGGCAATTACTCGCCTTTCCCGCAGCGTCACCGCCCGATGCGTCCTAAGCTGCCGCCTGATTAAGAGTTTTTACGCGGCGCGCTCGGTTAAGTAGGGTGACTTTACACTCCGCGGCTGCGGCTCGCGACGTCGCTTTTTCCACCCGTGGAGTCGTTTCGAATTATATACGGTTAATGGCTCTGTCGCCGCGGGGGGATTGAGTTATTATCGTTGAGGTGAGATTTGCTGCTAAAAACGAGGTAATTGAGGAGATTAGGTGTATGCGGAGGTTGAACATTGGCATTTGAATTTTAAAATTGTTGGTTTTAAACATAATAACTATTCCCGCATATAAATTCAAGCGTTTTTATTGGATTACAATCGAGTCCCGTCAGATTTCCTCAGGCCCTCATTCGAATTCAACCGCAATCAACTGGTTTCGAAGCGAATTTCTAGTACACCCAACGCCCGCATAGACACACCCGGCGCATAATAAATTCTTCAAACGTACGTAAAAAACCGCAGCGAATAAATTACCACCAAAGCAGCTCCCACGCGCGTTTCAAAAAAATCCTCCGAAAGTCGAAAAACCGCGACAGAAAAATTCCCACAGAACGTCGCCCGGGTCCGACGGCAATCAAAAAGGACACTCTTTGACGTCATTTCTGCGAATGCAATCTTTGAATCAGTCGCTCTCCCCTCGACTCCCGAACTATAAAGACGATTTACGCATAGCCCAGGTAGTCTCCCCGAACATGACACAATTCTCCGGCGAGGGGAGGAGGAGGAGGAGGGGGAGGAGGACGGGATTCCGCGCGTCTTCGCAGCTCGAAAATTTTTAATTGGAATTTCGAAGAGGAGGAGGAAAAAAAGGAGACAGGACCGGCCGAAGGAGCGCGCAGAAGGTCAAACGAAGAGAGAAAGAGAGAGAGAGGAGCAGGTTCCGCAGAGGGTTTCGAACCGGCTTCCCGGAATTCCTAATCTTAATTAAATTTATTTCCATTACGACTGCAGTCTATACTCTCTCGCGCGGCTATCGGCGATGTATAGGAACGCTGAGACGACTCGTTTGAGAAGCGTACTATCTGACTGACGATTTTCTGTTGCGCCTCTTGATAATTGCACTATTTATAATGTAACTTGAGTCCGTATCGTATGAGTATTAAATGTAAGGATTTATTTGCATGAAAACTCATTTTTTTGAAAGATTAAACTTCGCGAACTTATCCTGCATTAATGGCTATATTGAATGGTCTGAACATCAGAGTCGGATTATCTCTTAAATGTATTCATTTTTTATTTTACTTTGCCAAACGCTTTAAAATCTGAAAAAGTCAAAAGTGCAGTAGCACAAAATACAAAGATATCCAACCGTCAATTAACCAGCAGCTCTTATCCAGTCATTAACTCGTCACCTTTTTTAACTTCTAATCCCCTATATTTATACCGTCCCTGCATCTACGAAATTCAGTTCCTTTTACGAACTATAAAGTTATGTAATTACCGGGTTTGCCCGGAGGCTGTAACTTCTGGTTTTTAGAAGTTGCTACTGTTCCGACCGCATCGCGGCTTTCCAATGCGATAAAAATTAAATGTTTCAAACTTGTTCTCGTTCTCATTACAAGTAACTCAGTTTAATTAACACGTATCGTAAAAGGCTGCGTAAAAAGTTATTGAATAAAACTGCCGCAATTTGCAGGAGAATAAAAATTTAAAAAAAAAAACTTGATTCCCTTCAAGCCAAAAACCAATTTCGTAAAATCTCTCTGTTGCCCAAAAAAAAAATCAGATTTTTATCAATCGTTTAACCGAATGAACTTTAGCTTCCCACAATTTCCATTCTCCACGAATACGCGCCCAGGCACGAGCCACACAAAACGCCGAATCAAACGACTTCTTCTCGTCTCCCAAACAAGTCCCCGCGGCATTAGCATATTTCGATTCACACGGAAATAGCTCCGAATCTTCCGCCTCGGCGAATTCCCCCAAAACACGCTTGTCCGGCAATCGCATTATGCAAGAATATTCATAATACGCGCGGGGAGAGAGAGCGGCTTGCGGTTCCACGCGGCGGGCCCTCTTTTCGGGAGGCCCCTTCAAGGCCTTCCGGCGAGGCCCCCGGCTCCTTTTCGCGCCCAACAAATCTCTGAAAAGGGACCCCCCCTCTCGACCGCGTGCCTGGATATATCTGCGAGAGAGAATAAAAGGACAGTTCGTACACGCGAATAAAAAGGGTTGAAGGAGAGAGAGAGAGAGAGAGGAGCGACGGGGCCGGTAAACGCTCTATTCCAGACTGATTCTTTTACGTTTTTCCCCGGTGCGACTTCGGCGTGCACGCCTACCGCTTTTCAGGGCGCTCGCCGGCTTGTATTTTGGTCTCGGTCGTTAGTGTATTCCGGGCTCGTGGTGCGTCGGGTCCTCTTTATCATTGTCTTTTTTTGTTCGGCCGGTGTTCGAAGGGAGAGAGCCGGCCGGGGTGTACGGTAAATTCGTGTACCTGCTTCGATTTCAAAAATTATTCGTAGACTTGTATCGTTAAATTACAAGGCGAGCTCGACCTATGGTGATGTCTTACTTTGTTTTAATGGTGAGAAAAGGCGCTGTAAATTCTGATACTAAGTGCGGCACGTTTTGGGATAACATTTGCTTTCTTGAATTTAAATTCTTTATTACTCCTCGAGTTTAATTTAAAACTTGACAGTCTTTTATTTTATGAGTAATTATTTTAAAATTCATTAGCCATAAATATCGAACAACGCGCTAATAATTTAAAAATTTAAAAGAGAACAAATAACTTTCAACCATCATTAGAAAATAAATCCTCTCCCTCGTAATTATTCCCACCAAAAAAAATTACAATCACCACCGCCAAAAACTATATCGAATCCACAAAATCTTCAATCCATCCGCTCGTGCCGGCAGGCCGCCGTCGAGAAAAAAAAGGAAGCCTTTATTAGCATACGAGGAGGGTGAGGGGGGAGGGAGGGGGGACACCGGAGCAGGCTGAAATCCTCGGTATGATTTACATGCATGCGGGCCGGGATAAAGTGCGCCGCGCTGCCGCTCGGTGCATTACACGAGCTATTTGTCCGCCGCCGCGTATAATGCACGCCGCTGTCCTCCTTCCCTCTCTCGGGGCATTTTTCTGGCCCCGCGCCGGCAGAACCGAAGCCGTGGAGCTCGGCTTACGCCGCCCGAGCATCAACCTGCTCTGCATTCTGCGGATTACTTTGTTTCCCCCTTTTTTTTATGGAGAAGAGCAGCGGATCCCTTTATTTGCTGTATCGCGAGTAATGGTCTTTTGAGGACGGCGAGCTTTGATTACTTCTGTGAGAATTCTGAATTTAGTTTTTATGTTTATTAATGAAAAGTATGCATGATGTGTAGTTTATGGATCTAATCAAATTACACTGCAGCGAAGAGTACTCATTAATTATGATAGAATAAAAATAGACATTTTATAAAACGCATTATTTTACAAATTAAAATGATTCACAGATTCTAAAGTTGTTTGTCGTAAAAATTTGTCTTTTTTCCTCGATTGACTTTCTCCTCGTCCAATTTAAGCCATTATGAAAACACTCGTGCACTTGTCCGTACACGCGCAATAAGCTTCGTGGAAGTTACTTAAAACTCCGCTGTCGTTCATTTCATTCTTCCCTCAGAAAAAGTAAGATTCTGCAGCGGGGAATTCACGTTTTTACAATCAAGGAAATACGTTAAATAACGATTTGAGAAATGTCGAATATCGTTTATAATTGCCTCATTTATTCGGCTATTTTAGTAAACGTAAGGAGATGAGACGGCTGTTGCATCGAATCGCATGCAGGGCGAAAAACCGCTGCCATTTTACCGAAGAAGGGCAAATTGCCTTTCTCGTCGTTACGTTTTATACTTTCTGCGAAGAAAGGATGGGAGAGCTCACTGTCTCGAAGCTATTTATTGACAGGCGTTTCTTCCTCCCATAGAAATTATCGTATTTCACCTACAGCAATTTAGTCAAGAGCACGTCGAATCAGTTTACCGTTGGACTATTAAATTACTCTAATCATTTTCAACTCATCTGCGCTGTTGTACAATTGAATTTTCCATACTTTACAGTTTCTCTAACAATCCATCCTATTTCACCTCAATTCCACAATTGACGAACCATTCCCTTACCCACCTTAGATCGACAAAAATGATGAATAAGAGCGATCGGCCCAGCGGCACCTGATCCTACAATGGCATTCCAAAAAGTTTTCCCGAAAGCACCTCGCGGGCAGAAAGAAGCAGCAGCGCTCCGCTCTTTCACGAAAACGGCGCTCGGGGCGGAGGAAAGGAGCGGAGAAGGAGCTTCTTTGGCAGCCCGTGGCAATTAGAGCGAGACGCGTCATTGTCTTCTGCCGGCCCTTTTTTTCTGCCTTCTCTCCCGGCTGGACCGGCAGCAGGCAAAAGGAAGACCGCGACTTTTAAGTAATCGCCCGAGGCGGACCCAACGCGGAACTCTCCGAGTCCGGGCTTCTTTTTTCTTCGGCTCCTCGGACACTGCGGAACGACACGATCGGCTCTCTCTCTTCCCCTCTAATGCCCTTCGGTGACGCGCTTCGAGAGGAATTGCAATTATTTGCTTATTCTTCGAGAATTTTTAGGATTGTCGAGCTTTTACGAGAGTTCGGCAGCGGGTAAATGAGAAATTGTTTAATATTTATTGAGAAAAAATTTAGTTACGGTTTGAATTCCAAATTTTGTATACAATAATTCCCTACTCAAATCTATAAAAGACTCCTAACGCACCGGCGAGCAAACGATCAAACCCCACACCTCATCTCGGCGCATATAAACAAACAACGACTCAAGGAGCCGCGGATGCGTATAAAAATGACAGAGCCGATTACCCGGATCGTTAAAGCCCGACTCTCTCGCGAATCTGTCGCCGCCACGTTTCCTCTCTCGCTCTCTCCCGGCCGCTCGTTTTAGCTGTGTTTCAATTTGCTGATTATTCGCGGCCGCTCGTAAAAGGCGCGATGAACTTTAACGACTCGTCGCCGGGTAATTGCGCTGATGACCGCGCCGCTGGAAAAGATGCGCGGCGCGCCACACCCGCTGACTAAAGAACGACCGGGACGATATGCGCCGCGCGAAGGTTAATCAGAATTTTGATCGATGTCCGCTGGGAGCAATTTGCGCTTTGGGGATCGAGCGATTTGTTCATGTAGGTTTGCTTGCTTATTTTTGTTAATTTGTAGATTTAAATTGAGGGTTGGACGTGTTGTTTGTTGAGTTTTATGGGGCGACGAATAATTTGTTTAAATGATATTTTAAAAAATTTAATTACTACGGCTGCCTAATAAACGAAGTTACGTTTAAAAATGTAAATTGAATTCAAATTTAAACAATATTATAATTTAAATACAATCGAAATTAATCTTGCGGATAAGAATGACAGCTGTGAACGCCTGCAGATGCGAACTCGTCGTGCTAAATTTTGTAAGGTTTCACTATCGCAAATATGCAGCTGCCACGTAGCACATGGCGTAAAATAACGCAACAGGTGAAGTGAGACTCCCAAAGGATGTAAATAAATTATTATGTAAAATCTTTATTATTTATTAACGGAAATAAAATAAATAATCCTGGAACTTTTGAAAACTTATGAAATCAATACGAAAAAGACAGTTGGCATCTCAATTCAAACTGTAGACTAAATGAAAACGTAGAAAACTAAATAGAGAGGATAGAAAAAAAGGAAATTTCCCACAGAAATCTCGACAACAATAATCGCGACGGTTCTCAGTTTTTCAAGTTTCAGGGTTGTGCGTCACAAAAGAAAGCACGTTTTTCTAAAAAAAAAAAAAAAAAAACTCGCTCTTTTCTTCTGCACAGTGGAGAAGAAAGAAACTTCTCTTCGCGCATCAATTGAGAAAATGGAGAACTGAATGGGAGAGAGATACGAAAATGCAATTTGCCGCATCGTATTCCGGACTAATTTCTCAATCGAGCTCCCGAACGAGCCTTCAATTTTCAAGGACTCCTACGTAAATCACTTATTTTTGTTAAATGAAAATTAAGTTTAAAATTCAACGCCTTAACAAGAATTCAGGTGCATTAAAAAAAATATAATCTGAACCCATAACCATAAATTCGCCAGAACATCTCTTACTTTACATTCCTCGAAACAACAAGAAAATCCGTCTCGAAATGCTCGTTATACAATTACATTACAAAAAGGAGGACTATCCACAATATCCTGCGCCCTCGGCCAAGGAAATCCCGGAATTCCAAACAATCGAGCCTCGAGGGGCACAATGCAGAGAGACAGAGAACGAGCACGAAAAACCGGATGGGCCTCGATATTCCGGAAAGTCAGAGATGCTGACGCGAAGATTAATTTTCGACGGATGTGACGTTACGGCTCGGTACCTGCCTGCGCGCGCTTCCTGTCTGCGACGGCCACCCCGCTTCTTCTTGCGTCCGCGACCGACCGCCTTGAACTCTCTTAGTCGAGGCGCGAGCCGCTGAATTCAAATGAGTTGTTAGAAGCGAATATGCGTCCGGGGCGAGTTTTTTCTTCGCGGTCTGGAGACGCTGGCGCTTCCTACGAGCGAAGTCACTTTGAAGTGCGATGCGTTTGAGGTGCGCTTAAAATAGCTTCGCGAATTTAGATCTGTTTGAGGTGTTTTTTTTAAACGTATTCTAGCTGTGTATGTCGGTTAGCTTCTCTTATTATTTGAAATAAAAGCATTACTATAAAAATAACACGACTTTTAAATGCTGAAGAAAATTTAAGTCAGATGTTCTAAATTATTATTAAATATTTTTGATGCACCTTACTATTTTCCGAACCCTACACAAGGGATTTTCTAGCACTTAATGCTAGATTAGAGAGGTATAGCTATAATTATAAGAAAAGAAAAGTTAATGATAATAATTTACGTAAAATAAAAATTCGAGCTAAAAGTTATGAAATACGACGCGAAGCAGTGACGACGACGTTTGACGTTAAAGATAAACATAGGCCAGCTGAGTCGTGCCGTAAAGCCCTGAAACACTAAGTAAATAAAGTAATACAAAAAAATAAAGTAAATCCACCGATAATAAAGAACCAACAAAAAGCCGGCAATCGCAATAAAAGAATCATAAAAACTGCCCCGCTCTCTCCCTCGGAAGTTCCCTGAACTCGCAGGCGAGACGGTTCACTACCGGCACTGACCGGTGCAGGTATCTACGCACTTCCTCGGGCTTTTCCTCTCTCCCCTCGTTATACGCTTAGCATAAGAAAGCGGCAGCCCGAGCAAAAAGCGTCCGAGAGAGCCCGGAGCGAAGTCATCGCAGCGTGACGCGCGCGAGCGATGAAGAAAGAAAAAAAAAAGGCGGCAGCCCCGCCGACAATTATTCGGATTCGAGCTGCCCGCAGGAGAGAGCGACTTCCCCTCCGGCCCGGGATTCGGCGGAGAGCCTCGGAAAAAAGGCGGGCAGGCCCTTAAGTAATTTGCGATTTTTTTCGCTTCGGTCGCTCGACGCCTCTTGTAAAGGGATATTGGGATCGCGCGTTCGGGTGTCTGCTCGGGACGTGCGGATCTTCGATTCGAGCTGCTTTATATGCGAGAGGATGAAAAATGAAGGGGAGGAAAACCGCAAGGGGAGTGGAAATAAAGGAACGAGCCGCGGTAGGAAGTTGAACCGTCGGAGTACGGGAAAAGGAATTACGACCACTTTGCTGATGTTTCTCCTACACGTAAATATTTGCCTGACTTCTGGGAGACTTGTTGCAGTAGTCAGAAATTTATTAAGTCTTTTATGTCTCTGGTTTTGATGATCTACTTTTAAATACGAAAATTAACAGATTCGGATATAGGCGAACTTAAAAGGTTCTATAGTTAAGTTTTGTTTGTAAAATATTTTTCATTGCAATCTTCAACGAGGCGTTCAAATTTCTTTTATGAAATCTGTGCACACAAGAAAACGTATTTAAAATAAGTTAAAGGAGAACATTGTTGTTTTTTTAACTCAGAAAGTCAGAAAAAAGACAATGAACGTTGGAGGAGGAGTTACGCAGGTGACTGTTATGAATGGCTGCGATGACAGCCGTTTAAAACCGACATAGATCATTACGAGCTCGCAAGTAAAAGCTGCTCTTAAATTATCGTCAGAGTGCAAATGCAACTTCAGTTTTCTAATTAAGCGACTCCGCAATTATTTATTAATTTATTTCACGAACACACATAATTTATAGAATTATGTCGTTTTCTGATTAAAAACTACATCTCTTCACCTAAACGTTTACAACAAACAGCACTCAACCTTCCCCACTCCTCCGTCCTCCTCCGAACGCGACTCTTTTTAACTCCCACAAATCTCCCTGTCAAAACACACCATCCCTTTCCCGCCGGTCCCCGAAAAGCATCCCGGGCCGCTCTTTCATGCGCACCGCAAAGTCCCCGACAATACGCAGCCGCGCGCACTCGAGGAGAGAGAAAGAGAGAGAGAGAGAGAGAAAAAAAAAGAAGCAACGAAGGCTCAAGGCTTATGAGAACCTTTTTTCCAGGATTCTCACGGAGTGGACGGCGCGAACGCAGCGCCGGAGACGGACGCCTCGCAGGACGTGCACTTGATCCACGGCTTTCAGAACGAGACCCACACGGTCGTCACCTTCACGAGGAGGTGGGAGTCCTGCGACCCGCAGGACCGCAGCCTCACGGTGAGTTGATGCTTTTTCTTTTTTTTTTTTTTTTTAGGTGACTTTATTTCGCGGAGGTTAAAAAAATGTGCGAAGGGGTTCGAAAGGCGCTAATTGAGAGGTCGGACGGAAACGCTGTTTTAATAATGATGGATTCGTTGGCAAACTTCTATAATTTACTGTAAAGTTTGAGAATCTGGAAATTTTTTATTTTATTGCTAATAGTTCCGTCCGATTTTCTAGATGTAATCAGTATTGATAACTAACACAATTATAATGTTGAAAGCAGTAATTAATTTGCACGTCGAGAAGAAATTTAGAGTTCATAAATAGTAGAGGGAAATCAAAGAAGTAAAGCCGAAGGTCTAAAAATAGGATTGAAAAATTTTCCCGCCAAAGCCAGACGCGGCGCTGAAAGAAAGCAAAAGCGAACACGGCTCGAAAAGAAACACGCCTCCCGTTTTTCTAGTTCAGAGGTTCCGAGTGCCACTTCGAAAAGATCCAATCGTACACCCTCGACAAAGGACAAACCGCAGAACCTGTTACTTTTTTATTAAACGGCTTGTTACTCGCTGCTCATCACTTTGCTTAATTGAAAATTAAAGGGCCGAAGCCTCGCTGCAGCTGAGAAAACCGTTTTAATAGTAGCTTGAAGATAAATACTTTGAAATATATTTACTGCTTTGCGCTCATCTATATATTTTAGACTTTATTACTGTGTTATTTTCGTAAATAGTTATATCCAATAAATTATTTGAGCAGGGCGCGTTTAACAATTACAGAATATTAACTCTGTAACGTAAACTCAAAACGAAAGGATAATGATTCATAGAAAACTTGACTCTAAAATTAAATATTTTTCCAAAAACGACCTTTAACCGTAACCATCCTTTTAATCGCCGCTCCGCAGAAGCTCGGGAAAAACGCTTTTCTGGACGGCAGATGTTCAGCCTCCGAACAGATGTTAAATATACTATCTAAAATCGCCGGTCCCGAGCGAGAAAAGTCGTACCTCTCAAAAAAGATTTTAGTCCAACATACGTAACGACGAAGGAAAAAATCGACCGGCCCAAGCCTTTAAGCCTCGCCGAAATTTTTCGCTTCTCCTCGTGCGCCTTAAACCCGTGAATTTATGTTCCTCGTGCGATTGTATTTCAGTGCCGCTCCGCGGCCACTTGTGTACGCGCCGCGGCGTATAAAAGAATTCTCGCGCGGCATGCCGAGGGAAGCCGAAAAGGGCCATTAAAATATTTCTAATCGAGGATCGAGTAGCAATTTCGTTCCTTTTCTTTAATTCCCGCAGCGGCTTCGCGAGGGAGCCGCCTTTATCGAATCCTCGCTCGGATACAATGAGATTTTAGCTGCGAGTTTTAAAGTCGATTTTTTATGGATTTACGTAAGCAGAAGCCGAGGAGTTAAAAGTTTATGCATGTTGATGCAAAATAACAAGTTAATGTAAAATATGGGATAACAATTAGTTTTAATATTTCGTCAACTATATACTACAATCCTTCCCCGCCTTTATCCACATTGACAATCAAACAATTTAGTATATCCAACAACGCAGCACCTTCAAACCTCCGCTACTCAACGAAATCCGCGAACAAAAAGCCTGTCAAAACTGTCCCGCCAGCAAAGAAACAGATCCCCTCTCCGAAAACTAGAGAGATCTCATCCCGACAAATACAATGAACTCCGAACGACTGTTTTCAGGGCGACACGGTCCGCGTCCTTTGGGCGATTCACCCGATGGATCCGGAGCTGAACGCCGCGAGATTCCACGGGGAGAAGCGCGGCAGCCGGGCTCTGAGGCTCAGGGCCCCGGCGCCCCATCCGCCTCCGGCTATCAACGATCCGGGCATGACCAAGTGGGACGTCAAGCTCAACCAGGTAAGGGATTAACGCGGGGGAGATGATCTTTTTGCAATTTTCTTCGGACTAATCCGTCCTTTTACGAGTGATCCATGGGAACCTTTTTTTTCTGAGGACGATGTGCTTATCTGCGTTTTATTGTCAGATAGTACGGTGGGAAATTTTTTAGAAATTTATGGCAAATGTCCTTACTTTTGGGGAATTAAATGATTAACCATTAGAAGCATAATGAAACTCGTCTAGCCCACTTGCACAGTTTCACTAACGCATTTCCACTTACTTTTTCAGTTCACCGTGTCAAACACCTCGGACACCATCTACTGGTGCAAGATCTTCAAGGCGCCGAAGCTGACCCGGAAGCATCACATGATCGGGGTGAGTCAATCTCGAGCGAGAACCAGAACCGTCTATAATTGCTCTTACGTGCCTCGCGCCTTTTGTTCAAAGTCGCTCTCGGCTCTCGACGCACGTTCGAAACCGATTCAAGAGGAGGCCGGAAGTCGCGTACGGCCGTCGTTCGAATGCGACTTGCACGCACTCCTTTCCCAAGAGTGATGTCATTCTGTCGTCTCGCGACTGTCAATCGCGTCTTCCGATACTCTTGCATTTCAATTGACGGCGATAACGTTCTGATTTTTATTTTTGTCGCCGCGGCGTGAATAGTTGTAAATATAGCGTGAATGGTTGGTAAACGCGATAATTTTGAATTTTAAACGTTCGAGTCTATTGTATCTGAATAAATATTCGAAATTCGTTTCTTATAGCTAAATGAATATGTTGTATTAACGAGAATCTTACAGATTCCAGTAAGTCACGAATAAGAAAGAATATTTTTTTTTAATTAAAACACATTCATTCAGCTCAGAATAAAATATTTCTAGCGCAGTCATTTACTATCGAAATATTATAAACCTCATCACAAAATAAACTCCAAAATTTCAGTACACGCCCCTGGTGGAGAAGGCCAACGAGGCAGTGGTGCACCACATAATCCTGTACGAGTGCGCCTCCACGCAGCCGATCCTCGCGGAGCACTCGCGCCTGGTGGGCGCCCACTGCTACAGCCCGACGATGCCCAAGGAGTGGGACAGCTGCCTGCAGCCGGTGCTGGCCTGGGCGAAGGGCAGCGAGGGCGAGTGGCTGCCCGAGCACGTCGGCCTGCCCGTCGCCGAGCACCGCGAGAACTCGTACTACATGCTCGAGGTCCACTACAACAACCACCTCAGCCGGCAGGTCGTCGATAGTTCCGGAGTCAGGCTCTACATCACGCCCAACACCAGGAAGATGGAGGCCGGGATACTGGTCGCCGGGGTCGCCGTAAGTCCCCTGCACATGGTGCCGCCCCGGCAGAAGGAGTACGCCACTGCGGGGTACTGCACACCCGAGTGCACCAACAAGGTGGGCTGAGTCACGATTAATAACATTTTGAAATTTGGAAATTAATTTAAAAATTGCTTAAAGCTTCAGAAATGTTTAGATTCTAATGAGGGTTGACTGAAATAATTTACAAACGTGAGGCTTCTCATAAAAATGTCTTGAAAACACGTTTGAATTTATTTTGAGGACTAGGAATCAAATTTAGAAATAGAAACATAAATTTAGACCTTACTGTAGTTTTTGGAACAGTTTTATAAAATAGTTTCCTCAATTTTCTGAAAGCTTGGTCTCTTATTGCTAGTTTCTTACAACAATTATTTTATTATTGAATCATATTGTTAAAATATCGGTGGAAAATTATAAAACTCAGCGCAAAGACATTTAATTCTCACTACAAACAACCTTCCACTCCCACTGACCGAAACTTCCCCTCTTCAGATGTTCGACAAGGAAGGCATAAGCGTCGTCTCCGTGGTGCTGCACTCCCACCTGGCCGGCCGCCGTCTGAGCCTGAAGCACATAAGGAACGGCAAGGAGCTGCCGCCCATCGTCCAGGACAACCACTTCGACTTCGACTACCAGCAGTCGCACACGCTGGGCAGCGAGGTGAAGGTGCTGCCCGGCGACGAGCTCGTCGCCGAGTGCGTCTACGACACGCGCGACCGCACCAAGCCGACCTTCGGCGGTTACGCCGCCTCCCAGGAGATGTGCCTCGCCTTCGTCGTCCATTACCCGAGGACGCCCCTCGCCGCCTGCTACAGCATGACCCCCGTCAAGGAGTTCTTCAACGCGCTCAACGTCCAGAGCTTCAAGGGCATCACCATGGAGCAGGTCGAGAAGCTGTTTTTGTCCACCACGTGAGTGTTGTCTTCTTTTTTATGCCGGGGTGGATTTTTATTCGCTCGAAAGTCGAGGTTTCTTTATTTTGATTGTCGATTGCTTTTCAGGACGGAAACTGTAACGTTACCAGTATCGCCAAATCATCATTCCCAATTTTCGATCCAATCGAACGAGGACATTGACTTGGACATTATCAGGGAAGCAAAGTCCGCTCTGATATCTAAAGGAGACTACATCGATTACGACGACATTTTTGCAAGGCTCGTCATAGAGAAGCCTGACGAATTTAAAGGTAAATTATCAAACGAACTCCGCCTACAGCTTTGTTCTCAACGTTTTGCTAATTTAAAATTTTCCCTCTTCAGATCACACGTTGTCCGATCACATGTTGGCTCTTGCTTGGAACGATACCGCCCTCTCGAAGTCCATCGAGACGAGCCTGTATCACGGCAAGCACGTAACCTTCTGCAGGACGAGAGAAGACAAAATACCGCAGGTGAATATACGTTTCCTTAAAATTCTTTTTTCACATAAAAAAAATAAAAGTCCTAAAGAGTTCAGCGAATCTTAATACGCCGACATTTCTCTTCCAGGCGGCGTCGATCCAGATGTTTCCGAACTACACGGTGCTACCCGTGAAGAACGATACGCGCTGCAAGGAGTACCACGCCGCCTACGGCTCATCGAGCTCCTCCGGCTACTATCCTTCCTTCCTGCTCGTATCGCTGACGGCTCTCCTAATGGCCGCGTCCCAGTAAAAAAAGGAGAGGCACTCTCTCACACTCCCCTCCACCCCCTGTCTGTACATTGCCCCGATACCTGTGTATTATATATAAATCGATGTTCATTTATTTATTGCGCGCGCGCGCGACGCCCCCGTCATTCGTTTATTCGAGGATGAAATCGACCGAAGCAGGTCGAGCGTGTAAAGTCATTAATCGCGGAGCTAGATTTTTCAGAGCGCCGTGGCCTCTCTTCCTTCCTTGAAACGCGAAGGACCGGAGAGGTCGGAGCTGGCAAATTTTTGCGAACACTTTTTAGCTTTTAAGGACTTTTAAACCCTCTAATCGCCAGATGTGTGCCTTTTTTAAATTAAAAACTCTCGCGGTATTCGCTTTTTTTGAGCAGTGTGGAAATCGCTGGATATTAGAGGGTGAATTGAATGCTTGCGTGCGAGGATGAGAGTGTAACGCTTGACGTTGTAAATATATTTATAAGCTAATCTTGAACAGGCGCCAGATCTTTGATTCGCAGAGATATTTTATTGTCGAAGTTTCGTTTGTAGATATATAATGATATTGCAGCTAAAGTTTAATTATAAATATAAGTTTTGTATAAAATAAAATTTAATTTTAAATTATAAGCATTTCTTCTGTCAGTCATTTGTATAACCCTATCCAAATCCTTGTATCAAAAATAGATTTTTTTAAATTTTCCACGTAAAGTTTTAAGATAAAAATTCAATTTTACAATAAATATTGTTTGGTCTAGTAGAGCCGCTATTTTTAAATAATGATTTTAGAATGAATTTAATAATATCAACAGACTTACGTTTTATTCTATCTTACTGGACTCAATAATAATTATTATTATTACTTTGAATAACGTTATAGTACGCTATAAGAGATACGCTACAAAACTTCCTTATAAAAACGAATGAAAAACGTCCTTTTTATCAACTCGAAAAAACGTTCGAAAATAAATTTCCATCATCAGTCAATTTCAAAATAAAAATCGCGCTCGAAAGAGCGAGCAAAACTGAAAATAGCTTGCCCCCACCTCGTAACGTCCTCTAATTCCTAATTTACGCCGCTATCAGCCCGCCCACCGCCACGCGTACGTGTATCGGCTCTCGATTTTCCGGCTGGTCGCCGGCGGCGGCGGCGGCGGTGCCCCGAGCGCGCAAAATCGAAAAGAGAACGAAGGCTCCTCCTCGTGTCCTATCCGCGCGCGATGCTCCTGCCGCCCACGCGCCCAAGGAACGGGGGGACGTTTTTTTCGCGCGCGAACGAGCGCGAGCCCCATGTGGCCGGCGCTGATAACCGCAGATTGCGGCTCCATTGAATTACGCGGCTCTTTCTCTTCGCGGGGCGACGGCGAGGAGGGAGAGGACGAATCGGCCCCTATAAAACCGGGTGCGAGGATGCTCCTGCAGTCAGCCGCTACGGAGACGTACGCCACGATCAGACGCAGATTCGCAGCCTTTCTCGCCAAGCACTTTTACTTCAGGAGTCCGAGGAGCTTTCTCGACAGGACTTTGCTGCAGTTCTGAGCGGGCTTTCGTTTCGCTTTTTTCTTTGTTCGCTTTGGAGGTGAGTTTTTTAGTTACAGTTTTATTGATAATATTCGCGGTGTTTCGATTTGGAAAATGTACAGTTTTCAAAAACAAGAAAGTATTCTGTAGCAAATTAGTGTTGCAACGAGAATACTTTACTCGTTTTTCAAAACTAAGAAATTAAACTAAGAAATTTTATTTAGAAAATGCGGAGGACTAGGCACGTAGTCCTGCCGGTCAGAAGCTGGCAGTACATCGGTTTGCTGATTGTGTCCCTTGCTTGTCTCACCCTCGGCCTCGTATCTCGCGACCGAGAAGGAAGACATGGTAGCCTCGCTGGACCTGAACTCATGCACACTGCACCCCACGAGTAAGTTTTGGTTAAAACGTTTTTAATTGGAATAAAACATTTTCTGCGATTCTTTTTGCTATTATTCGCATTAAATTTTTAATTTAAACGTTGTCTACTTTGTTTTAAAGTACAAGATTTTGTAGTTGAAAAAATGCACTTATTTTACATTTTATTAAAACAAATTGACGTCGATTGTAAAATTTTTATAATTTTGTACACAAAAACTTATGTATACGTATATAAAAATTCGTTTACTAATCTCTTCCTCGCTAATCATAAAACGAGTGTTAAATCCTCCAAAAAAAGAAACACTAATCAACTGCTTCCAGAGTGGACGCTTGCCCAAACGACAACTACGCCTCTCGCCTGCTGAGCACGGACAGTTCCTGGTCTCTCTCGAAACCCGCCCTCTCCGCTCCGACAGCCACCTCGGAGGTCCGGGCGACCCTCGCGCAAGTTCGATCGTCTCGCCTCGTTCGGGACTCGCGCCTAAGTCCCAGTCGTTCGGACGTGACTCGCTTGATCTCCCGCGAGCGCAGCCTGGACGAGAGCGCGCGAGCCCGGTCGCTAGACGAGACCAGAGACCGCAGAGTCCGGCGCGTTGCTCAGCTCCGCTCGCGTTCCTCCGAGATCGGCGCGATGCGCCGAGTTCGATCGGAGGAACGACGAGTCGGCGAGGAAAGCAGGAGGCGACGGATCGCGGATCTGGAGCGCCGAGTTCGAACGCAGTCCGTTGATCGAGCTGCTCGAAGATCGTCGGAGCTTCGAGATTTCCGCGGTGAACAGGTCAGGTCACAGCGAGATGCGGCCGAGGAACGACGGGTTCGAGCACCCGAACAGCGACGCGCTAGGGAACAACGCGAGTTGCGAGATGTTCGAGAGAAACGGGAGGTTCGCGACGCGAACCGACGAGAAGCCGATGCCGAACGTCGAGTTCGCGGTTCCCGCGACGAACGGAGATCGGTGATCGAAGAGCGGCGGGTTCGCGCTTCCGAAAGTCGACTCGATTCTCGAGCTGAAAACCGACGGATGCGCGATTCGGAAGCTGAACGACGAGTTCGCGATTCGAGGGAGAGACGATCGGTGAGCGAGGAACGACGGGTTCGCGGTTCGGAAAGCGAGCGACGGGTTCGTGATTCGCGAGTTGAACGACGAGCCGCGAGTGAGGAACGACGGGTTCGCGCTGCCGAGAACCGCCGAGTTCGGGATTCTGAATTTGAAAGACGAGTTCGAGCCACCGAGAGTCGAAGAATTCGCGATTCTGCAGTCGAACGCCGTGCACCGGAATCTCGAATGGAACGAAGATCGATTTCTGAAGAGCGACGCGTCCGCGAAGGTGAAAACCGACGGGTACGCAGTTCTGCCACCGAACGGCGAGTTCGTGATTCTGGAGCCGAACGCAGGTCGGTCAGTGAAGAACGACGCGATTCTGCAAATGAACGTCGAGTGCGAGATGGACGCAGGTCGGTCAATGAAGTACGAAACGTTCGTAATACTGAAAATCGTCGAGTGCGCGATTCCGTTTCCGAAATCAGGATTCGAGCTGTTGAAAGCCGAAGAGTTCGAGCTGCTGAAAATCGTCGTGTACGTGATTCTGAGTCTGAAAACAGAATCCGAGCTGCCGAAAGCCGAAGAGATCGAGCTGACAATCGTCGAGTCCGTGATTCCGACTCTGAAAGCAGAATTCGAGCTGCTGAAACCCGAAGAGTTCGATCTGATGAAAATCGTCGAGTCCGAGATTCCGACTCTGAAAGCAGAATGCGAGCTGCTGACAATCGTCGAGTACGTGATTCTGAGTCTGAAAGCAGAATTCGAGCTGTTGAAAGCCGAAGAGTTCGAGCTGCTGATAATCGTCGAGTGCGTGATTCTGAGTCTGATAACAGAATCCGAGCTGCCGAAAGCCGAAGAGTTCGAGCTGACAATCGTCGAGTACGTGATTCCGACTCTGAAAGCAGAATTCGAGTTACTGAAAACCGAAGGGTTCGATCTGCTGAAAATCGTCGAGTCCGAGATTCCGACTCTGAAAGCAGAGTTCGAGCCGTCGAAAGCCGACGAGTTCGCGAGTCTCAAACTGAACGCAGTCAAGAACGACGCGTTCGCGAAGCCAGAAACCTACTAGATTCTCGAGCTGAACGACGAGTTCGCACGAGCTCAGAAAACAGACGAGTGCGCGATGCTGAATCCGAACGCCGATTACGAAACACTCAATCCGTGCGCAGATCCCTCAGCACCGAACGCCAGGCTCGGTTACTCGACGCTCGAGCAGAACGCCGGCTTGCCAGTGCAGAAAGACAAGTTCGCGAGCCTGCGAACCAACGCGACTCCTCCACCGAGCGCCGATTCGCCGGCGAACGGCGCCAAATCCGTTCCGCCGAGAACCGACGAGCGCGATCGCTCGACGACATCCGAGCGCGCCTCGTCAGAGCCGAGACCCGGGACAACCGGAGGGAATCTTCCAGGCTGGAAAACCGACTCAGATTCAACCGCGAGGAGAGCAGAAGGGAGACGTCTCGCGCTCGCGACATTCGCCGGTCCCTCGACCGACGAAGCACCGCCGTCCGACGGCAAGTCCTGGGCGTCCGACGAGCCGAGGAAAATTCGCGAGCGAGACTGGCCGAAAACGCGCGAAACGGAGAGGGCAGACTGGAAGTTAGGAGAGAGAAACGACAGACAATCGATAACGAGCGGAGAAATCTTTCAACTGCTCGACGCGCTGATGAATTGGCTTCTAGGAGAGTAAGTGTCTCGTTGCAATTATTACTGTGCCCGTTCTTGCAGGCTTTCGTTAAAAAAAAATCATTCTTAAAATACAAATACTTGGTTATTGCTCGAAAATTTTTATTTTATTTTCATGTTAGAAGAATTTTTTTGACGCTTTAAGATAAAATTTAAGTTTTTTAAACGGTTGCGATTCTTATCTGGTTACAGCTTTTACTTGATCAAGAAAACCGAAAAACTATCAAGAGTCTGGACCAACGTCGAGTAAGCGAAAAGAGATTCGACGAAGCTCGACGAGAGAAGAGAATAGATGAGCAGGCAAATTTAAATAGTGTAAGGAGAGAAGTAAGAATGAAGTCTATGCCTATGGATTCACAGTACCTGAAACCCGTAATTCTGGCCAATACTTTGAATTACGAAATTCTGCGGCAAGCCTTCGTGATTGCTCTTTGTGCTGTTTATGGAGCTTCTATTTTTAAAGGCAAAACTGCTCCTTTTGGGTACGATATAATTTGACTTATTCATATTTATTAAAATGTATAAGAAAAAAAAATTTCTTTTTAAAATGAAAGTTTATCACGAGTGTTTCAATGGAGTTAATTATTTATTAAAAATACTAATTAATATTCTAAATACAAATTGTAATAACTACCGTTTTTTATGATTTCAGAAATTTGGCACATTACGCTAGTCAGCTATCTGTTTGGTAAATAATGAAGACGCATCAGCTTACATTTCACTTTAAAATAAAAAATAGTATACATCTTGCAAAATATATATTATATATATTTAAATAAATTAATCGTTACTTTTGATGTAAAGTAGATTTATAAAGAAATTTATGAAACTAGAAGTGAAAATATAGCTATATACTTGAATCTCTAAATGGGAGACTTGCGCTTTTTGTCAACTTAGATAGACATGGCGCAGATACTTACAGCAGATAATTACGCAGTCCTTGTGATCTTGAAGCTCCTCAATGTTTTTGTGAAAGCAAATTATATTATATATATATATATATGTAAATTATATTTTCTGTGAATAAATATAATATGAAATCATAAAAACCGTTTTACAATCATTTTAATATTATTTACTTTAAAACTTACTTTAAGCATCGGTACAAAAGAAGCGAATCATAGAAATCTTAACTCTCAATATTTTCAAATTTTTTACATTTTAACCTTCTTTTTGCTCGCTCTTTGCTTCACTCTCATTCTTATACTATTTTTGGGTGATGAAACTGTAAATGAGATAACAATTTTAGAAATGGTCGTCGCGCTTATGCGTTTCTGCAATACATATCGGTGTGCATATTCATCATAGTTGAGCTACATTTGAATTGCGAAATAAAAAAGTTTCATCGGATCCTATATATACGGTATCCAATTTTAAATAACGAATTGCATTATCTTTATTGAAACGTTTTCAAGAAAAAAACGCAAAGGCAAGGATCATCCATGAAGTATTATAATTTTTTACAGTCAAAAAGTTGCGCAAGCGTGTGTTATTCTATTTGTTGTATTCTATTTGGGAGTCATTATGATATAAATTATATTATTATTTTATTTTAGATCTGTTTAACAAAAAGAAAGATAGGCAGTTTTGTTCTCGTTTCTCTGAATTATTTAAAATCTAATAGAATACGTACCGCGTTACTTACTTCGTGAATTTTTTACAAATTTTCTTTTCTCAAATATTTGGTCAAATGCAGAGTAAATTCGTACGCTTTTATTTTTTTACTTTTTTCATTAACCATATTCAGTAAGATCACGCCATTAGCAACTGACGCTTGCAGTATTTTAATAAAAATAATCCAGGACCACTTTTTCGAGCACGCTACTGGGTCAGCTTCACTGCATCGCTGGTCATGGATATCGCCGCCTCGCACAAATTTTTTATAAACAGTAAAGGCGCTGGGCATTGGAACATCAAATACTTGTTTTTTCTCTAGGTCATGAAATTTAACAACACTCAATGGAGTAGTTCCTGCTGATGTTGATAAAGCGGAAAAAGGCCCAATAAAACCCTTTATGGATACAAAATTCATCCCGCTTTCTTTGTCATGCTTTACAGCATAAGTTCCTTTTGGAGCTTTTTCATCAATGTAATTTTTTTTGTTTCGAATCACACCTGTTGCACGCAAACCCTGCTTTTTAAGGTGTACTATCAAATCTGGGGAACAAAACTGGTCATTGAAATAAATATGGTACATACTGTGGTTTTTTGGTGGAACAGTAGTAAGCAATTTCTTGAGCATTTTCATTGCAACTTGACTATTCAAAGCACGTACAGACGAACTACTATTACTTTCTGAATTACTATTACTTCCTGAACTACTATCACTTTCTGAACTACTATTACTTTCTGAATTTTCAAAGCAATCTATATCGCAGTCGAATAAATATCCATTCGCACTGCATAAACCCCACATTTTGATACCAAATTCATCAGGTTCAATTACTCTACGCTTTACATTACTCGCATCAGAATAATCAAACATCATTTCATTGATTGACAATGCTGTTGAAAAATAACCAAATTTTAGTATATTTTTTTTGAATATTTCAAGGACCCTTCTCACTGGCCAGATATTATCTTTGAGATTTTTATCTTCTGGTTTAAAAAGTTTAATCCTAGATTTTATAGAGTCAAATTCTTTAAGAGTCATTACATCAGCAACCAAATCGGATCTCAATAAAAAGCTTTTTGACCAATAATCTCTGTGTGATAGTCGTCCATTAAAAGTTGAAAAAAGAATAATACTTAAAAATATGTCAAATCTATCAATCGTAAGATTATAACCATTTGCCTTTGTAGCTTCAACAATATATTCTTTTAGTTCTGAAGAGAAAAAGTATTCAAATATTTCTGGAATGGAAGTTTCAGAGATTGCTTTTTTGTCTTTGTCTGACAATAATATTTCATTATTCAGGGGTACATCATATTTTTTCTCTCCTTCTAACCATTCATAATGATAATCTGGTTCCAATTTTTTTGGAGGAATATCGGAATTTTCTTTTATTTTTTCACGCGATCTTAGAGGGAAATCAGAGTCTACTTCACTTCCAAAATCACTTGAATCGCCATTATAACTATCAGATGTTGATTCTTCAGAACTATCTGGATCAGAATTATGTACAGCTTCATCAATAGTTTTGCCACAATTATTACCAGAAATACTGCTTGTAAAATTGTCTGCTCTTCCACGTTTCATAGCTAAACAGTATTTCTATTTTAATCAACACAATAATTTCAAGCAAGGATAATGCAGGTAGTACCGTTTCCAGTACTGCACGGTTCTGCTACAACTTACACAGCCTGTAAGAAATAGAATTAACAGTAGATTAAGTGAGTTAATATAATAATATTTTTATGTTACAATGATCAGAATTAAATTTAAGAACAGTAAGAGTATTGTTAAAGAGAAATAATTAACGCCTCTGGAAGAAGAGAGGCAATTTTAAACGCATCGTAAGCTAGTTTGTTGCCTCTCGCGGTGGAACTACCGAACTATAGCTTTAGTTCTGCGAATTCGCAATTCGCGCGGCCGAGCAATTGAAACAAAACGTAAAGATACACGCGGTTTCAATCCTGCCATTTATATATGCATACGAATCTAATAAAGAAGGTTTTTTTTTAAATAAATAAGATGAAACATTATTTTAAAACATTTATAATTATTTTCCTGGAACCCCCTAAGTTCAAAGGTCATATCAAAAAAGGACAATATTTACACGTACATATGCATGCATACTTACTTTTCAAGTAGTTTGAAGAAGTTCCGCCTATTTCCTGATGATTATAAAAATCAGCACTACACAGCAATAAATTTTGATATTTTTTAACAATTTATGTAATTATTTACAATGATATAAACACTGCGACTGCGAAAATATACGGACACAGCAAGACAACATATTTGGAGGGTCTTTTCTTGTATTTGTATTGTAGAGATAAGTAGGGCCACCACTGCAAAGTGCAAACGATTTTTAAATCAGAAGTACCACCACCACAGTAAATATTCGTGTGGTACGTACGAAACTGTCTGCTCGTTTGATTGAATAAAATTATGTAAATAAAAATAGTTGTGTATATAAATTAAAAACTAAATAACTTTTCGGCTAGCAATAAAGGTAATAAATAATAATTGCTGTTTGTATAAAATGTAATTTAATTAAAATTTTATAAATATACATTGTATAGGTTAGACTTTAAAACTTTTACTAAAATACAATTTTAATGATAATGATTTTTGAGTAAAAAATATCACTAATTTATTGCTTTTCCGTTTAGATTTCCGCAATGTCTAACTTGACAAATTTTATTGCAAGTGGATTAAAAGCATGGGTGCCTCAATTAACAGTAGTGCGCCATCGTTATTTTGCTGATAAACAGAGGCTTGTAAGACGTTATGGCTACGAAGACCCCATCGATCAAAAAGGGCTTTTAGCACACACTGGTGGAGATAATCCAATAAAACAACTACCTGTATATCGCCCAATAAATCCATGGTCTGAGAGAAAAGCTTTATTTGGGCAAAATGATTACATCGACATTCTTGGCGTTGAAGAATTGAAAGTGACAAAAGTAATGTACAACGTTCCAATGTGGCTAAGAGGTGTTAAAAACAATGAATTCAGAGTGTTGTTGAGAAAAAGAGCTATGTTAAAAAATGGTGCCTACCCAGTTGTTAGACCAACAAAATGGAGAGATTTGAACAAGCGCATTAAGTATCTGTGGAAGTTTCTAAACCAAAAAACTAGACCAGTTATGTCGAGAGACTAATTAATTAGTAATATTATGCATTACTGAATAATATACTGTAAATTAAATTTTATAATAAAATTGTTTAAGTTCTTAATTACACGGGATTTTTTTTTAATTTAAACAACAAAATAATTCATAAAATAGTGAATTTATTAATTACAAATCATGCACTAACCAACCAATATAAGATATCTGTCAAATAGCAAAAATCGTAGCAAATACTTGCTTCTCCCACAAAAAATACTTTATTCTTGAATTATCTTTATCATAAAAAATAGCAAATACTCATTATGCACAATATTGAGTTTAAAATAAAAATAATATAATGATCGAGCCGCGCACGTATGTATACACGATAAACTGCAAATAAGTACAACTGAAAAAGACATAAAAAAGTCTACTTATGACTCTAATGTCACTGACTTCTATACGTAAATATATTATACAAAGGGATTGCGAGTATTGTCCATTGTCATTAAAAATCAACATTAGTTTTTTACAATTTTTTAACGATAAAATAGTTAGTTAGAGCCTATCTTCATTATCATAAACAATTTACAAATCGAAATTAAAATTTTATCTCAACCATCACACACGATAGACACTGACGAGAGTACCCCTCATATTTTCAAAATTTTTCAATGGCTGAAGTGCCACAAGTCTTGTAAAGATCATCGGAAGCAGCGGAAGACTGCCAAAATTTATTAATCTGCATTGCTGTAGCAAGATTTGCATAAAATATTTTGTATGCATTTAGGTACGTAATACTGTTAAGTCTTTTAAAAAATCTCGTCTTGGATTAGAAGCTACCAACCGTCCATTCAACAGTAGCAACACGATATAAGAAAAAAATAAAAGGTGAATGTTTCACATTCGAATTCTATGTACATAAAATACCGGCAGTCGCTTACGTTGCTTTGCACAACTTCGTTCTTTTCATGAGACATATTACAATTTCATCGTCGCCCATGCAATTATTCGGTAATGTTACAGCGCTTTTACAGGTGACTTTGTAGAAAAGACAGAAGAGTCGTCTCATAGTGTTTACTAGCATCTAAACTTCTGAGACTATGTCTTTCATTAGGATAAACTTGCAATTGATACGGTTTGCCAGTCTTTACAAGAGCATTTATCAATTGACTGGTGTGAAAAAAGTGTACATTCTCATCTATTAGCCCGTGAATTATAAGCAGTCGATTTTCTTCGTCAGGAAATTTGTTAACATAAGTTAACACAGAGCCATTTACATAGCCGTGAACATTGTGTTGAGGTAGATCCATGTATCGCTCTGTATAACCAGTGTCGTAGAAATACCAAGAAGTCACTGGAGCACCAGCAATGGCCAACTAAAAACCAAATTTATTTAAGTCACGTACAAGTTTCAAAGTAATTTTGATGAAACTTTGAACATTTAAATGTTACCTTGAAGACATCAGAGTACTGAATTAAACCCATAAGACTAAGGTAGCCACCATAAGACCAGCCATGAATAGCTACGCGATTCATATCTATATAACCAGTTGTTTCTGCTAGCCATCTAAGGACTTCTACTTGATCGTTTAGCTCGACTGTACCCATTTTTCGTTGTAAATGACTTTCGAATGATAACCCTCTGTGGTGCGAACCTCGTGAATCAATAAGAACCACACAATATCCTTGCGCTGCAAGCATGTGCATCCTCAATTGTCTCATTCCCTTAAATTTAATATTTCACAGATTAGTTTCAAATTAAAAAATTTTTTAGAATATTTAAATATTTTTAATACAACACACTTTAAATGTATTGGACACTAATTGCACTTCAGGGCCTCCGTAGACGTTCAAAACAGTAGGATATTTCACGCCAGGTTTAAAATTATGCGGTTTAAAAATCATTGAGTATATTGTATCTCCCGATGAAATCTTGTGAGTAAAGATTTCTGGGGCGAAGAGTTCAGATTCAGGTGAAGACGGTTCAAGTAGGAAGCCAACGGGAGTGAGGGAAATATTTTCTACAGTCCAATCAGATTGCGATATCCGAAATACCTGTGAATTTAATGAATGATTTAGTATTACATAATTTTTAACTAGAGAATTTGATCATTATCGTAATTTACCTGACACGCTGGTAAAGTTTTTATCGAACTGTAAACAGCCACCATCATTGTACATTCTTTATTAAAATAAACGTTGGTGTAACTGTACCCAGGTCTCGTAAGCAATCTAATTTCTAATGGACGGTGAAGAGAAACAGCGTACACGTGTTGTTCTAGAGGACCTTCTCTCAATCCGACAAAATACACAATGGAGTTCGCTTCATCAACCCATAATTCCCTTCCAAGCACTTCCCAATTACCGGCTGTCAAGGCTATTTTTGATGTGATTCGTGGTTGCAAAAACATGCTGTCCATGCGATCGACGGATTCTTCAACTCCATTGCCAGAGCCTTAAATGAAAACGCGACTTATTAATTATGCAATATTGAAAACACGAATTTTAATTGTATTTTTGCTTACCAGCTATACTGGACGTAACAAGATATAAATGTCTATAATTAGTTTCTTCACTACCCCATATAAATTTAACTTCTGTTGGATCATCAGATGGCAAGAAATAAAGCAAATCATTTACATTAATCCAAATAGGACTTGTTTCTGAATAAATCACTTGAACACTTGCTGATGATGGCGTAAAATGATTTTCGGAATTGTATACATTTGGAGGTGGTTCACAGAAATTATCCACAGACAAAAGCACAAGTTCCAGTCTTTGTTGCTTTCTGTCTAAAAGCTGAACCCAAACGCTAAAACAAATTTCGTGCAGGTAAGATCTAAAATCTTCTAAATCACATGTTTCAAACACTTATTACTTACTGACGACCGTCGCGCATCCATCCAGCTCTAATCATATATTCCATCCAAGGAAACATAATGTGCAGTGGGTATTGAAGTTCAAGGGTTTCTACATCTACAATTTGTGAAGAGTCTGTTACTCTGAATTGCACTAGTTTTAAATTACTTCTTGCATTGTTTGTACCCGCTCTTGGAAATCTAAATTCATCGACGTCATGTGAATTATCAGATGATGGAAAGCAAAATATTTTTACATCACTTTCGTCTACCTCCTCATAAACTATCCTGTAGACTCCATCAAGAGATTTAGGTTGCCACCAGTAACCAACATAACTAGAAGAAATATGTATGTAATAAATTGGCTATAATTTATTAACAAAAAGTTCAAAAATATTGTTGATTTATATAATACCGAGTAAATTCTTCTTGCATTACATACGAAGGAGTTCCTGCACTTAAAGGATCATCTGCTAAACTTCTACCACCTTTCCTTGCATGTGTTAATCTAACTGAAGATCCGGTTATGCTATGAGATAAATGAATATCACCAGCACATGTGTGAGCAATTAAGGCATTATTCCAAGGACAAATTTGTGGACATAACTTAGCACCAGATGTAGACATTCTTAATTCTGATGGAAACAGGGGTCCAGGCTATACAAGACATTTATTCATTTAGATAAAATTGAATCTTGAATCGTACAGACAATAAAAATAACTTTTGACATACCATAAAACCAGTATCTACACATTGGTATAAACTACTTGCAGCTGGAAAGACTAATTTTCCGCTCTCAGGGTGCATTTCATAACTTGTGATTCCCCAAGTTGCCAGTCTTTTCCTCTCCGAAAGTAATTGTTCTTCTTTAGACATTTTATTGGCACTAAAAGTGAGAAAACAATTAACCTCTGAAATAAAATATATTTCAAAATAGTGATATATACCTTTGAAAGTTTGCTTCTATTACCGGTTGCCACTGTAAACGATAGCCATTTGCATGGTCTGAATGAGCCACATCAACATATAACAGTGTTGTCTCCCAACCATTCGTGGGTGTACTTAAAAAATATATCCTAATCCTAAAAAATATAAAACAATTGGAATCTTTTAACAGACAATTGTACATATTAGGTCAACAGATGGTTAAATAATCTAAACAGATACTTTACTACAGAATGAAAATAAAGCTAAATATTTTCGAGAGCAAAGAATAAAGAAAAGCATTCCAGAGTATTACCTTCCATCGGGTAGGGACCTGAAGGTAATGGAGCCAGGTACGGAACCCGCCGACATACCGGACACCCTCCTTCTTAGGTCACTGACGACACCGCGGAGCTCGTTCCAACTCTTTGGCCTCGAGGGGTCCTGAAAGCCGTTGTTGCTCCCCCGGGACTCTTGCTCATCGATTACGTTGGCCTTGGCGAGCTGCAGCTGCGGCGGTAGCTGGGGCAGCTCTTCGGGGTCCACTACGTGCGGCACAAGATTCTCCATCGTGCTCCTCCTCTCCGGTCGAGCGCTTATGTCATTCACGCGCCAAGGACAACCGCCTCGCGACACCTCCGCAGCATAGCCTCTCTGCGAACACAATTCAAGCTCAGTCCTGTCGACGACGACGACGACGACGAGGATGATGCGCGAGCTTATTTTTAGGTTAGGTCGCTCTCTCTCTTGCTCTCGAGATCCTCCGCACTTTCACTCTCCTGCTTCGCGAGCGCTCCCATTTAACCAGTTCCTCTCTCCCTCTCTTTTTCGAAATCCCCGAAAAAGACGCGCGCAGCCGCGCATGCAGAAATACGTGCAGGGCAGCTGCCAAAAAGCTACGGCGAGCAGAGCATGACAGCACACGGCACACGCTCTTCTCTCTCTCGCAAGAAAAGCTCGCGTTCTCTCGGGAAATTTACTTACCCGGCGCAGCTCTTTGTTGCGACAGCTTCCTTTGTTGCCTGCGTGGTAAGCGTTGGGCGCGCGGCCAGTCAGTTACTGTGCGATTTTCGCGCGAGCTAAAAAATGGATAATTAAGTACTTGCTGCGTCGCGCTCCGCCTCGTGAGCTACTAGCGATTGTATGAAAATTTTCGATGAGCCGCGGTCAATCTACTTATGAAAGGTTATCAATAGTTGCCTATTCAAATGCATGTAGATTTATTTGTCTTTCTCTTTGGTCATCTCGAGCCTTCCAAACGGTTACTCATTAGGGGTTTTTTGACCCGCTCTTTCGCTCGTGCGCTTATTAGCTCGATCAAAAGAATTTTAATCTGCAAGTGCCTCCCTATACAGCTGAGCAGTTTACCCAGGCTGACTTGCTCATTTCACCTGATTACAAACTTTTGCAGCTCGAAATTTTTTATTTCTTTCGGAATTGCTTCCTGCCAACGAATTCCAAGAACACGGCAAAAGCGTCATCGTCGCTTTGCAAGTGAAATCGCGACATTTTAAATATTTTATAAAGCTTGAAATTTTCCTAAACAAGCTCGCATCAGACAGAAAAGTGTTTTTCAATTGCGGCCGGCGATACGTGCGTATATGCTCTTTTTACAAGTCGCCGTTGTCGCTCACCTTGCCTTCCACTCTTTTTTTCCGCCTTTTTTTTTTACAGCGGTTATAAAAATCGCTATTAGTATCGACGCCGTTTGCTACTGTATATTCTCTTCAAAACTGTGATTTGCTCGAGAACTGCTTATTATCCGGTAAAAAATTGACATGTTTCAATTTTTATGACTGTTTACAAAGTGAGAAAAAAATGTCGAGAATAGCAAAAATCAGAGTAAAACGAAATATATATATATATATATACTTTATTAAAAGGGAAATGATTAAAATTCACCTACATCGAGCAGCGATCTGAGAACGAAGACAAGCTTACGCCTCGAGCCAATCATGATTTTCGAGCGTTGCGTATTATTATACTCTTGAAGAGAAAACCAGAGAGAGGGAGAGGGGCAGCGAAGAGAAAGATTGCGCGATGTCTGCACGATTAAGTCTATCTGATTTGGCTTGATTGCCACGTTCCTACCTTGGCCAGGCGGCAGACGGCCAGTGGCTCTCAATCGACGAGAAGCTATCGGCGAAGGCGCCAAATTTCGATAAATGCAAAGCATATTCGCGTTGTCCAAACGCGCTTTTCACTTCACTCGGCAGTTACAGGCGCCATCGGGCATCGCTTCGTCGTTCCGGAAAACGTAGCTAAAATCAAAATTCCTTCAAGATGTGCGATCCACCCAAGAAGTGTATTCGCTTGCCGAAGTCCAAAGGCCCTTCCTTCATGTTCTGGATGGACTGGACGGTGATCTACCAAATGAAGTATTTGAAGAAACACTGGGAGGTTAGTTGACAATTCAGCTCAAGGATATGTCGGGAATGAAGGATGCGCTTACTCATCGATAAAGTCTAATGAAACACGAATTTATTTATAAAAACAATTTACAAAAGTCTTGTAAAAAATATATATGTGTAAATAAGCAATATCTCTCCCGCAATCCATCAGGCACACAAGTCGATCCCTCTTTCCATCCTTCCTCCGCTTCCTGTCCTTCCTTCCCCCTGCTTCGAAACAATTTCGAAAGTCCGCGTAATTCCCGAAAAAGTTCTCTCCCCCTCTGCTCTCTGTCTCTCTCTGCACGGCGCTGAAATATTCAATGGGCGAAGCTATGCGCCTTGCATTATGCAGGCCTTCTCGCAAGCTCCCGCAGGATATGCTTTCAATCTTTCAGGCGAGGAGGAAGAAGCGCGCCGGCCTTATACTTTTCCCTGGCCTTCCTAGGATCGTCCTGCCACGAGGCCTCCATTGTGATCGCAAAGCCGCGCCTGCGTTCGATGGGTATATATGCGTGCATTACCGGCCCCTGTTTTCTTCGTAATTCAAGCTCCTTTCGGGCTTCCTTTGGCTTTTGAAGAGCTAATTCGGAATTTAATTACGCCTTTTCTGCTTCGTAAATTTATCGATTTTTGAGTCGCTTTGAAAAAAAAATGTTATCTTTGCAAAAGGACATTCGTTTCAGTATACTGGAGAGTTTATTTATTCCAGACATGACACTGGGGTAATATGTAACAAGGGTGACATTTACAAATATCTTTATTATACTTTTAAATAAAAAAGGTAAAAAAACGTATATAAAAACAAATTCTGCATTCAAATACTTTATTCGCCAGATATGAATTTTTCTACATGAACATTGAGTTCTTAAGCTGGCTTCAAATTCTCCTGATACAAATAAAGTAATAAAAATCTAATGAACGTAATTAAGTCTAAGGATAAAAATCTATCTCTCTATGAACCTAATGTGTTTAGCTACTTTATTATAAAATATATATTATTATTTTTCGACTTCGTTGCTCTGTACAGTAAGGCTTTTAAAATACTTAAAATCTAGATCTAGTAAATTTACTTGTACAAAAATCTAACGGCATCAACAACATATTTATAATAGGGTTCACATATATATATATTTATGTATGATTTTTATTACAAAAGTAGTAATCATCACGTTTTAAGTAAAAAATTTTAAAACATTTATTAAATCTATGTAACTTTGCTCTCTTGCATACTCTAAGCCCTTTTACTTTTTTTTTTACAAGTCTAATTTATTATACCATCAGAGAAATATCTTACACGTATACGTACCTTTCGTTGAATCGATGAAGCAGCCGGTCGAGCAATGATGAATCGGGCCATAAAGTGCAGAAGGGTTTTCAAAGGAAATTACTTGTTCAAATAATCGATATATAAAGAATTAAATGATCTCTTTTATTCCAAAAAGCAAAAGAAGATTATGTGGAACTAATGAATTATTATTTTTCTCGTAAATTATTATTTACATTTAAACTACCAAGAGTCAATAATGAAATAAAAACACAGCTAATTATCTTATGTAAGGTAATAGTTACTTTTACTTTCTCTATGGGGGACAAATATATAATTATTACAACTATGTATAAATGAGTAGTTTTAAACCTAATGACTAAAGTAAAGTAATAAAGGGAAGGTGTGGAATATGTGGACAAGTATATAATAGATATTACATGGTACTTTAATTTTAATAGGCAGATAATAATTGTTATCCAGCTATCAACATCACAATATCGTAATTTGTTAATCAGGCAATGAAACGAAAGGAACAATTAAAAAAAATAAACTCTCCTCACATCGTCATAATATATGTTAAGGTACTTCTAAATTGGTCATAAGGTGTCTTATTATGCATATACTTTAATAATTATTGATCCATCATCGTATTTATTCATTCTTTTTTTTTTAGTAATGTTAGGTTCATAACCAATAAATTGCAGAGATAAAAGTTTCTTATTTTTTTTTTTTGCATATTTTAAGGCGCTCGTTGTATGACACTAACGATCTTTTTACTTTTCAATGAAAAATGAAAATTAATAATTGCGTATTTACTACATAAAGACGCATACAAGTTTCTGACTACTCAACATCTAATGTCACTTTATAAGGCTGAGATCTTTTAGCTCTTCCACCAACGGAAAGTCACTTGAGCTGATATTACAAAATAAATTCATCTTTTCTCATCAATATATTATGTATATATAAACACTCTTTTTTTCGACAATACATCTTTTTCAAAATCATTGACATCGTCATTTCGTATAATTCCTCGAATAAATAAGAGTCGTTCGTTTACAAATAAATAAATAAATAAATAAATAAATAATCGACAAATAAATAGCTCAAAACAAATGGAACTTAACGTCATTAAGTACGTATATGCGTGTGTTGTTATAATTATAAACTTTTAAAAACTAAAAGGACACGAGTGGAATCATCGTCGATCTCCTAGCTATTATAAAGAGCCTAATAGCGACGCGCTAACTCGTCGTCTAAGATTCCTCTTATTTAATTAATACCTTATATTCCTCGTAACTGAATCTTCGAACATCTTCGTCTGCAGAGTCGCGCGAGACCAGACTTATATTTATTATTATTATTAATTTTTTTTTTTTTATTTCATTGATATGTAATATAATACATCGTTTATATGATTCACGCATATCACACCGCGAATCTACCTCTACGAGTTTTGCCTATTGCGATATCCGAAAAACTCTCTCTGCATTCTGAACGTCCTCGCGAGACGACGACGACGGCTCTCCGTTTTCCTCTCCTGCTGTTTTTTTTTTTGTTTTTGTACAAAAAGAAAGAAAAAAAAAAGAGAAAAGAGAGACAACCCCGATCTGCCACTCCTAATCCGCGCCGGCCGTCCGTCCGATCGATAATTAATCGTCCTCGAGTTTTCGCGAGAGAGAGAGAAACAGTCGTCATTGGAATGAGATTGAAAAAATATACATGTACGAGTAGGTATTGTTCTTAAAAATTAGCGTTAATGCGTTTATTTACAATAAGAGAGGCGGCGGCGGCTGCGGTGTCGCCGCTCCCGGAGCCGTCGATCGGCCGTATCGATTTGATAAATCCGACTCCTCGCCCAGGGAGAGAAAAGGGGGGGGCTCGACGACGGCTCCGCAAAGACACACCCCGCTCGCGATTCGCGCCCTCCGCCCGAGCTCGAATACATATTTACAGAGAGTGCCTGTGTCCTTTTTAGTACGTGTTCGCGTGTACGTATGTATATATGCGTTATACGTCAGTCGAGCGGGGCAGGAGGGCCGCAGCAGGAGGGAAGAAGGGCGGAGGACGCGAAAATTCATTCGGTTTGTGTTACGGTTTTCTTCCCGTTTTGACTAGAATCCTTTGAAAAATCGATTTCGACGAAAGTTTATAGACCCTTCCGCCTTCTCGCCGCCTGCTGCCGTTGTTTTTTTTCTCCGGGAACAAGTTCGAACAATTTTCAGGTGAGGGAGGAGGGGGAAAAGAGGGCGAGGGGGGAAGGACTAGACTTCGTTTCTAATGGAATTCTTGCTTCGTTACGTTAAAATCTAAGCCGAGAAAAGGGGCCCGCTTTCAGGAAAGGGCCGCGCGCGCGCGCGCGCTTTTACAATGCACCTCTGGGGGAGGACCGCGCGGCGAGAGCTTTCGCGAGCTTGCTGCTTTTTTTTTTTTTTTTTGTACTTCCGCTTTGAAAAGGAGCCGGAGAGGCGCGCCGGATTTTTTCGAGTTCGCCGAGGGCCTCGTTAATTTCTCACGCTCTGGAAATGGAGACACTCGCCGCGGCGAATAATACTACTTTTGGTCGTCGGCATGAAAAAGTGACTAGAAAAAACAGAGTGACGTGCGCCGAGTTCGAGAAAGGAAAGCTCTCTCCGCTTTTAAGTCTCTCGCGAAAGCTCCCGCCGCGGTTCTGGTTCCGTGTCTGCAACTCGCGAGTGCCTCTACTTGTTCGCACGTTCGGTTCGAATTTTATTGTCATAATCGAAGGCGCGCACTATGTACAAATAGTCGCATCAGGAGAGAGAGAGAGATAATCGATTGAAAAAAAAAAGGAAACGGTCGCTAACGGTACTATAATAAAAGACTCGCACACTCATCGCCGCTTCACCACGCACACAGAGTAACAAGAAGAGAGGAAGTGCGTCTGTCAGAGACGCGCACACACAATGAATTTGTTTCTTTTCACTTTTTTTTTTTTATAAAATTAAAGATCGCCAGCGTCGTTCCTCGGCGTTCCTCGGCGTTCCTCGCATTTGGCTACATTCTCTCGCGGCTTCTTGAGAAAGCTCGGACTCCCCTTTCTCGGTGCTCCTCTTTATTCACTGCCTTTTTTATTTCGCTTTTTCTTCTGTATTTTCTCTCAATCACGCTTCTTAGTTATTATATAATATTTATATATTTATATTTATATATATAATAAACGTTATTGCTTATCTCGTATTAATTTCATATAATATATGCAATAAGAATACCGGCCGGCGTCACAGACCGGCCACATGTATTTTTTTTTTCCCCAAGTGTCTTTTAGCTTTACTTAGTAAAACGATACGCCTTTTAAAATGTACTCCCGTTAATGTCAATGTCTCCCCTCGCATAGAATATGTATACTTGATATATCTATGTACCGTACCTACGTTTGCTTGGAAGAACGTGATGCCGTTTTTTGAATTGTTTTTTTTTTCACTTCTTTGCATTTTCAACGAAAGTTCGAAAAAAATCGCGGGGTACGCGTGGGTCCTATGGTAGAGCGAAAAACGCGCACGCGACCCGTCCTTTTTGCTTCTACTTCCTTCTACGCGGAGAACTCGCTTCTCGAAAAAGGATGTAAAAAAATTTTGATATTTTCTTCCTTCGTGCATTTAACAATATTGTTTTTTTTTTCCTCACTGTGATCGTCGCTGCGCGGCACACAAGTAGAAAAGGTCTGCGCGCGAGAAAAAGGCATCTCTGTATCGAGCAATTTTTTTTTCTTTTGATTTTGCTTGCGCTGTTTTTTCAGTTTTTAGCTTCGAAATTTTTTTTTTTTCTTTTAGAAAAGTTCACCTTCATTTTTGCCCTTTCGTTATCTTCCGCGAGAGAAGCGCGAAGAAAGAAAAGAGTAAACGAGGAAACAGAAGCGTGCGACACTCGGACACGTAATAATATTGTAATTGCAGTAACTAGATTAGTGACATTAACTAGAAAAAAAGAGCTATGATCGAAATATGTTCTATAGTAAACGAGTATACAAGCAAGCAAGCAAGCGAGTACACAAGCAAAAATCTGTCGAGTAAAAGCTGTAAGTATTACTAGTGTTTCACCACAAAGTCTAATCTTTTCTTTCTTAGCGACGCTCTACGATCGCTCGCCTTTTCTTGCGTATTCGTAAAAATTGTCTTCGTGGGATAAAAGTGAATTAGTCTACAGATAATATATAAGCGACGAGTCCAATGTTTTACGAACAGAAAGAAAAATCTAAAGCTGAATTAGCGACAAAAATAATGGCTATAACTTTTCCAACTTTCACCAATAAAATTGCCTACGCATACATCAAATATAATCTTCTTGACAATCGTCCATTCAGAGATGAAGTAGGCAGACATTCTTGATATTCCATTAATTAAAGATGCGCATCGCACACAATGTATCTCGGAGTCTCGGTAGTGTCACACTTGCAAATAGTCTAAAACCACTTCCATGAAAAATATCTAGATATCTCTCGTGTCCTTTGATTAAAAAAGCGCGGGTATGCAAAAATACGATAATCTAAGAAACTAAACGACTTTTACTATAAAATTTCAACAGTTCTAGCCAAAAAAAACTACTGGTCGTACTTTAGTCGTGTCCTTACCTGGGCTCGTGATTTTTTAATTCGAGGGCAGCCGACGTTGACGTTCTCCGTTCCAAAATATCCAAGAGATGTTTAATAACCAAAGGAATTAAGAGTTGGTTTAAAAACAAAAAAAAATTAAAAAAAAAAATTGAAAAAAAAAAGAGGTGTCGGGAGACAATATGTATAGAAAAAAAGATATATGTAAATATCGCAAACACACAGACCAACACAATAAATATTACTTTGGCAGATAATAGGAGGAGCTGGGATTAGGCGGTTAGGATGATTTTTAATAATAATAATAATAGTATGAGAGGTAAATAAGTGACAGATACGAGGAAAATACACAAATATGTTAGCTACAAGTTTTTAAACTACTTTATTGGCAATTTCTCTAGGCATGTCGACTAAACTAAATTACGTTTTTTATCGTATCGGTGTTAGTGAGTGATTGCTTTGACTTGACTTGACTTGCTTGTAAGTGAGTGAGTCAGATCTCCATCCATACGTACACAGGAGGCTACATACATGCGCGCAACTCGACATTCGATTCTTCTACAAAATTATCTCCTGCCAGCCATATCCGTACTTGTCATTTGCCTTAAAAACTGCCAGTTTAATCTCTCCACAAGAATCTCTCCGTTTCTTTTCACTAATTTATCTACTAATTATTACTACTATTGATTATTGCTTTCGGAAGCTAGATTACGGAAGAGTCGAAAATATACAGAAAAAATGCATGCACTTTTTATATAAATGACGCTGCTCGACACAAAAGCTCGAGTCGTCATCGGACTTGCCAAAAAAAGGAAACAAATATCCCATTATTATTGTTATTAACGTCGAGCTCCGCTCACACGACACACACACACGTCACAACTCCTTGCGCGCAACTTTGATGGGATCCCGCGTGTGTGTGCTCATTATTTTTTTCTTTTTTATCTTTTTATTATTATTAAAATTTCAATTCACCTCGATCGGCGCTTCTTTATGTCGTTAAATGTTATTATTAATCATTAATTATTAATTATTAATATCATTATTATTCATTATTCATTAATCATTATTCATTAATCGTTATTCATTATTCATTATTCATTATTATTTGTATTTGTATTGTATTTTTTTTCTCCTTCTCCCTTTCTCACACCCAAGTTTTGTAATTTTTCTCGATTAGCTACCGATTCACTACGCTAAATAATGACGATGAATGACGTAAGGTGATGAGGATGATGACGATGTTGGTAGTCGAGAGCTAAAGTGTTATGATATGATAGCGACGATAGTAAAAAGTGAAGTCTTTACAAGAAACTACTACAACAATAATGGCAGCAGCAGCAGTAGTGGTTAGCGAGAACAGTAGTAAATGGCATTAGTATTAATTACAAAATAGTGAGGAACGCCCATTGAAGTAATGCTCCTGCTAACCCATTATTACTGTTTTTTGTTCTCATTTACTGTTTTCTTATGCTTTTTTTTTGTTCACTGAGCTTCTTCGCATCTTATTTAATTAATTACAACAATCTCCAAAAGTTTACAATCTCATCAAATTTGAGTATCTCTAAAGTTTCCTCGTAATCTCATGTGTAAGAAAGGCGAGAATCCAGAGAAATAATATCTTAATGAGTATTGACAATCGTAACAACAATAGTAATAATAGGCGTAAAAGGAAAAAAATATCTAGTTTTAATTACTATGATAGTGGTAGTGATGTTAAGGTAATGAATATACAATTCATTTAATAACCGACATGCTTCTCGCAACTAAGATCCGAAGATCCTACTAATACTATAATGGTTAGATTTCAAACTACACAATGCTATGAAACATAGACAAACAAAGGAAAAAAACAATTATTATTATTAATTAGTGAGCATTTGAAGGTGTAAAAAAGATAAAATTACGTAGTCGACAAGGTCTCAGATGTATACAAAATCGTGTGAAAGACCAAACAAAAGATAGCAGAGTATTACGGTAAAAGTGGTTTCGGACGCTCGGAAGTGTGACGGCATAAAGTAAACGTAAACCTCTATACTTTATTATCGACTAAGCTATTACTAATCCTCTACTATTCTTTAATTGTTTAGTTTTAAGTTTAACCAACGCGCATCTCGCAAAGTACCTCGGAGTAAAAGTCGCGAGGCTCGGGAAGGGAGAGGGAAGAAAGTAGAGTATTATTTTTTTTTCTTTTTTTCTTTTTTTTTTCTCCTTTTTTCAAGTGAAGCCTCGCTCTGCGGTTTATCTTTTTTCTTCCATTTTCTCAGTGACGCGAGAGAGGGAGAGAGACTCGAGAGAACCGAGGAATTAAGTATCTACGCGCGTAATTTCGCAATGACTTCTCAACCAGCTTGAGATCTGCGTTCGAACGTGAAAGTCGTCGTTTTCTCCCTCTCTCTCAGAAACGGTTATCGCGCGCGGGGGAGAGAAGCGAAAGAGAACGAAAGGGCACAGGAGTTTGGCCGGCAAAGAGAACTAACCAACGCTCGACTCCGCGCTCTCGCGACTTACAAATGATAATACTACTAATAATACTTATAATGACGCTAATTAGTTGATTAATTAAGTAATAATACCAATACTAAGAGAATTCGTAATAAATAAAAGGAGTTTCGGGGGCGGGGGGTCGATAGATAGGGCGATTGGGGAGCGGCGGGGGTAAGTAGAGTAGAGATAGAGAGTAGGAACAGAAGAGCTTTTCAGCAGCACAGCTTTTCGCGTTGCTCTAGGTGTCTCGTGTCGCCTCTGAAAGTCGCTGTCTAGGAAAAGAAGGGAAAGACAAGGGGGTCGTGTTTCTTTTCTTCGAGGTGAGTCCGGGCCTTCGACACAGTCTTCGAGAGTCTTGAATGGAAGCGTTACGGGGGGCCTTAGAGGTTCGGCGCTTAGACGTACATGCCCATGCCGTACATGGAGCCCCAGTCGACGCCCTGGAAGCTCGACATGTCGACGTTGGTGAGGGAGTAGCCCTGGTAGGGGTTGGGCGGCGCAACGCCCGCGGCCGCCGGCGAGTTGGCCTGCGGCTGGCCGGGGCCCTGGGGCGCCGCGGGGCTCTGCGGCATCTGGGCCTGGGGCGTCGCCGCGGCCGCGGCAGCCACCGCCGCCGCCGCCGCCGCGGCCGAGGCCGGGATCGGGTAGGGCGCGTACCGGTAGGCCGAGAGCGCCTAGGCCGGGTAGCCGGCGGCCGTCTGGAAGAGCTTGCCGTAGCCGGCGACGGCGTTCTGGACCTGGGCGG
>JAWWEO010000045.1:20453581-20658432 GCA_035582975.1 Ormyrus labotus | reverse complement strand
CCCCCCCCCCCCCCCCCCCCGAGACAGGAGGCGACGGAAGCTAAGGGGCGCGGAAGGAAGCTTCGCCTGCGAGGGTGGGCTCGGGGGAGCGAGCGAGAGCGCAGCTGGTGGATCAATATACCCTCTCGCCGTCTCTGTCTTGCGCAGGGCCGGCCGGGAGGGGGTGCGGGAGGGGGGTCGGGGCACCCCTGCGCGAGCGCGAGCTGCCGCCTAAGAGCGACGCAGTGCCGTCGGGACGCTCGACCGAGCCGCAGCGTAGTCCTTGCGCGAGAGACGCCGGACGCGGACGTGCTTTTGTAGGAGAGAGACAGAGAGAGAGAGGTGAGAGAGCGAGCAGGAGCCGGCGAGCCGCCAGCAGCGGAGAGGAGAGGAGCAGCGCAGCAGAGGGCGCGACGTCGGGGATATTGTCCTGTCACAGCAGTACGCTGCGTTCGAGTTACTGGTGTGATGGGACATTGTCCTCGGCTCGCGAGTGCACATCGGCCAGCAGCAACAGCAGCAGCGGCAGAGGCAGCAGCGCATCCTCGCCGAGGGAGAGGAGAGAGAGAGAGAGAGAGAGAGTCAGCGACACCGGGGAGTACAAGTGTGTACCGTTTCCGCCATGTATCCGCCGTCGTCGCCACCGCGGCCACCGTCGCTCGGTGCCACGCAGCACTCGCGCTCGCGGGGGGTTGAGAGCGGTCGATTCTCGCGGAACACGATCGGGGGAGCGCCGAGGGAGAGAGACTGGGCGGGGTGGATCAAGATGGAGGCTCCGCCGAGATAAACAGGCGCGGCCACCCTCGCGCCCTGGAGGTTAGAGAGCCGGACAAAGGTCGCTCCGAATCGATATAGGCCCTCTCTCGTCCGGAAGACGTCGCGTGTGCTGATTAATCGATATTAGCCGCCGCTCGGCAACGCCGAAGCGCCCGAGAGCGGCTCCCGTAATCGGGTCATGTTTCTGCGATTCAGTCAAGGCTGGATGTCTTTGACCTCCCGCGGGCGACCCCTCCCGCAGCCGCGGTAACAAATATCTCTCCGCGCGCCGAGCGACGGCGAGGGAGACAGAGAGAGAGAGAGAGAGAGAGGGCGAAAGAGAACGGGAGAGAGAGAGCTTGGGTGATCGATCGCGCTCAGCCGCCCCTTTTTCCTCGCCGAGGAACATCTCCGGGTTGTGCGCAGCTGCGAGTCGAATCTATCGATTGCCGAAAGCCAGGCCGGAGAGCTTCATCGCCCGAGTAGGATCGGCGCCGCGATTAATCCGCGCACGGGGAACGATCGGGCCCGCTTTTTTCCGGGGCTCCTAGCCGCCGGCGGCAGGGGGGCGCGCTGCTACCTCGGAACGCGGGGGGTTGGAGCAGCGCGGCGGCGGCGGCGGTGGCGGTGGCGACGGCGGTGGTGCAGGTCACAGTGGTCAGATGTCGGCAGCGCTGCAGCTCTCCGCGCTCCCTCTCGCGTATCTGCTCTGGGGCCGCGCTAAATATTCAGCCGGTGGCAGTGGCAATGACACGAGGCGCAGCCGGCAGCCAAGTGCAAGTGACAAGCGGATAAAAGGACGACCGAAAGTGTCTCTCTGAGCTGGCGCAGGGTAACGTGAGAGACGACCAAATCCAAAGAATCTCGTAGATTTCGCTCTCTGTATTATTTCGTGACACACAACTGTATATCTATACGCGTCCACGTACGCAGTATACTTATACGACTGTATTAGAGTTCAAGTCACCGTAGCTTTATTATTCTATGTATTTTTTATATATGCTTTAGGTATACTTATATATTATATATATATATATATATTCGGTGTTTGTAGTGAGATAGAATAATATAGAGTATGTTACATATAGATTCTATGGCTCTTCCTATCGATATTATATATTTTTTATATACACTTATTATATAGAATAACACGATGGTACTTTCGATCAATTTTCTTTCGATATACATATAAATGGCACTGCATTCTCTTTCATGAATAAAAAAAGTAGTCTAGTTTATAAAGATAAACGTCAATGTGCAGCATGTACACTCGCTCAAAGTGTCTTAGATCCTTCCTCTAGAAATTTGTGGCGAGGTGTAGGGGCGAATCTACGCTTTTTTTCACGAAATAGTTGTATACGAACTCAGTCAATCAATAAAATGATAATGGAGCTTTCGATATTCAACGCTGATTTCTTTTATTATTATACCCATGTACTTTCACCCGCTAAGTTTCATTTCTAATCCTGCAAATCGTTTGTTCCACAATTATATATATTCAGAGCATGTTAATATATTAACTATAGACTATAGGAAATATCAATACAATCCAGCGTCAGAATAAGCACGCCGCTATGAGCACGCTTCCCCACTTCGAATTCATATTCTCAGCTCTGATTAAATTCGCGTGCAAGGCTAAAGTAATTCGAACGAGCGAATTCAGATTCAAATTGTAATTAAGTATTTATTTTTGCATCTGTGCGATTGAGATTCATTAATTTTCATCTGAGATTCATTAATTTTTTCATCTAAACGAAAGTCGTTTCGTTGTTTGTCCTACCGTTTTTATTGGAACGTTGCACTCCAAAATGAGATGAGGGAAATGAGTGGGGTAGTCGAATTCGCTTATTGTGGCGCTGGACCGTATAACCTAAATTTACACGCTTAAGATACGTAGTGAAATAGATAAAAATGTGCAATTGTCAGTAAACTACACATCAATTTTTCCTTAAAAAAATAACTATCAGCTGCTAAATTAGACAAACGTGTGATGATAACGTTGATATAATTATCCTGGCACAAGGTTTGACAAACTGCCGTACCTACCGTCGATAAACTAGGCAGCGTAAACAATTACATGTCCGATGTCTACTTTACCGACTGCAGTTACCAACAGCTGATAAGTAAGCGACTTACTTAAACAAAGCGCAGGCCATTAGCGAAAAGAGTTACATTATTGATTGGCAAATGAAAAAAGGGACGGGGGGAAGCAGAATAATCTTGGAAACAAAATGCTGGGGGCTTGTCGCTAAAAATCACGAGACAAATAATTCATCGAGCTGCGGGATATCTCGTTCTGTCGCGTGAAAGGGAATATGAAGCGTCAATCAAAGTTAAATAAAGGAAACTAAGCCGGCAGATTAAATATTCGCGTCCAATCGATCTCCTAAATTAAATAGTCTCGGGGAAAGAGAGAACAGTCGGGGATTTGCTCGAACAAAAAAAAGAGGTGGAGGCTTAAAAAGAGAGACGGAAATAATGCAGGGTGCAAAATGAATAATCAAATAGCTGATCCTGGTGCGTGTGTGTCTGTGTGTGTGTGTGTGTGTGTCTGCGCGTGCAAAAATTGGCTAAACTTCGCTCAATACCCATCTATAGGTCGTAAAAGATTCAGCGGCTCTGTACGGCTACGATGATAAATAAAATGTCGTGGATACGTACATCAGCTGGACCAGTACTGCGTCGATATTTCAGGAGCCAAACGGCGCACGGCATTAGCTCTAATTCTCCTAATAGAAATTTGATTACCTCGAGAATTAAGCTGACGGCACTCTCCGATGCGGATCATTTTAATCCTATAGCTATAGAAGTCTTTAGGTGGGATTCCCTGGCAGAGCAGCAGTCCGACTTTAACATTTGTCGAACGACTGCTCGGAATCCATCTTCAATAGAGCTAATGCCGGTGCCGTTATTTCGGTTTTGTCTCCCGGCAAGACTGTTTGACTTGTACGGATCCAGTACTGATGCCAGTCGGGTTGGCATTCACATAGTAAAGGTAGGCATCGAAATGCTTGAAACTAATTCATTTTTCGGCTTAGTTAGATTCAAAATTTCACTTTTTTTCGAATGTACGCAGGCGATAGTAGTCGGAATTTTGACTGCACGTTGTAACTTTTTGAATAAACGTGTAAAATCTATTGTTCAGTTTGAATACTTTTATCAAGTTGGCTTATTAAATCGATAAGCGCGGTATTTTTAGCTGAATCTTCCTCTCGAAAATTATAAAAGTTTTTGGCGTCAAAGTTCTGTTATGAAACTGCTGAAACTTTTTAAATACTAAAGCATATTTGAAGAATTTATGGCTTCTACAACGAAAGCATAGGAATATATGTATATATTCAAAAAGCTACAAAGTGTCGAAAAAATGCTGAAAACTAAGGCCAAGTATACATAACTGAACGAGGAACTGAAATTTGAAACGTTAGCCTTAACTAGTATTACGTAGTACACTGAGAAATGAAAGACTTGAGAGAAAAAAAGGTGGAGGCAGAAACCAAGGAGAACAGAGCTGATTACAAAGAAATAATCTTGAGCACTTGAAATATTCTAGGTAGAAAAATTGTATACATATACGTATATACTTGGCGGTTAAATTGAGTGTAGTGAGAGAGAGACATTACCTGGGCAGTGCCGTGTCCGCCGACTCTGGTCGGTGGATGCTCGCGCCACTCTAGTCGTTAGAGCTAGGCATTTATTAAATTCGGCGCTGTGTGTGAGTGACGGGGGCTCTCTTTTCTGTCTCGGTCTCGCGCGCATCGGTAAGACATTTATTTTTGTGCGGCTTTTCGCACTCCTGATCCTTGAGATCCTAAACACCATCAAATAGGAGGCAGAACACAAAAAAACGAGAATTTCAGATTTTTCAGAAATTTTCAGTCGTTTTAAACGCGCTTGCTTTTTTTTATTTATTTTTTTTTTTTTTGCTGTTGATCAATAACAAACTAGATAAATTATTAATGATACTGGCCAATATTATAGTAAGAAAAATAACCAAAACAAAGGTATATAAAAAGAAATATATAAGTCTGCTTTTTAATTAATCGTGCAATGCCAACAAAAGTGTTATGTAAGATTAATGTTTACGTTCTCTCAATAATTACCATCAAATCTAACGATATAATATAAATTACGACAAAGTCTTATATCAAATACCGTTTATACATATATACATGTGTATACGTTATTACACACCTCTGGTTAAAGAGCTCTAGAATGCCAGAAAAAACAAAGTAGTATTATGTAGGAGAGTAATAAAAATGTAAGGATTGTATTAAAAAAAGAAAGAGGAACAAAGAGAGCAACAACAAAGCTACGGTTTCTTATTATTATTAATAATCTCTGCTCGAGTATCTTCTACCTATGTATATACGACAAAAAGAGACAACGGTTGTGTATTATATATATGTTATATGCCGATGAAGAGAATGGGCACGACAAAAAAGCCTAGACTATCTACTTCGCCCTTCTTTGCACGCCTGGTTACAGCTCTTTCGAGACCTTTCTCTCTCTCGCTCGCCTCCTCCTTCCCTCTTTCTTTCTCTCTCTCTCTCGCTCTCTCTCTCTCGCTCCCCCCTCCCACTGCTCTCCGCAGACAACAAGCACCGCGTTATTTTACAGTCTGCACTTTTTGCATCGCCCCCTTCACTCGCGGCCCAGAGAGACTTTACGAGCGGCGAGTTCTTTCGCAGTATCGAAAATTGCAAATTCACGAGGCCTTTTTTTTTTCTTCAGGATACGGACTTTCTCGATTGCTCGCGCCGGCCTCAGGTTCGAATTAGAAATCGGGATTAAAAACAATGCCAACAGGTTGGCTCCGGTGCTTTCTTTGGATATCCGCGGTGTGTGCAAAGAACGGCGGAAAAACCGAAGCTTACGCGATCGTCGGGGAGGCGTTGACCTTATGCATTTCTATAACTAGTACCTCAATTGGAATTCTACGTCGTGTCGTTTATTTTTTTTTTTGCGCAGGCTATTAAAAGCACGCTTCACTTTTCTCGGAATATCGCCGAGGAGGATTAGCGACGCGGTTCAACCGTCGCGGGATGCATTCTAATTTATAAAAAAAATACAAACCAACAAGCGGACTTTTAAAGAGAACTATTTCGAGCCTCCGCGCAAAAAGTCGATGCCTGAACTTGTCGAAAAAGTCGCCTTCGCGCTTTCATCATTTATTGGCACTCGCGTCGAGTTAGTTAAGAAGAGAAAGAGAGAGACAGAGAGAAGGGAAGAGAGGGAGGTTCCCGATGCTCGGACACAATATGTTATGTAGCTACATAGATATCGGTCCTACAAAACCTACTTTACGTACGTACAAGCAGAGCATGCCAACGGTGTTATATACGTATTATAAATTTTCTCGAAGAGTAGGGGGCAAGAAACTTTACTTTGCAAGATCGTTAAACGGGGAGGGGGGAGAACAATGCGGCCAATATCAGTGACAGCCCTCTTACTGCTATCGACTTTCGAACTAAAAATCAGCCGCCGTTAAAGCCGCGGGCGCAAAAACGCACGACGCATTGTTGCGAGTTAATCAACTAATGACGTTTCATTAAAGCTGCGCATGTGACGCCGCTGCCGCTGCTGCCGCTGCCACGCGCAATTTACTGCGCGTCGCGTCAAAATATTGGATGGAATCTGCATTAAGGGGCGAGTGATGACGTTAATTTTGTTTATAAGCCTGGGCCGACTTTAACAAGGAAAAAGCGAAGCGGCTAATTCGTTTACCAAAAAAAAAAAAAAACAGAAGGCAAACATTTGCTCTCGACATTCGCATCGCTGTCATTTTTAAAAGCGAAACTAGCCGGCAACTTTTTCAATATTTGCCGCGAGCGCCACTCTCTCGTCGAGAGCAGAGAGTGTATATATACGTTTTCATCGATTCAAGAATTTCACTTTTTCCTCGGGTGTACAGAGCAGAGATCGCCCAGGCAAAGTAGCCATCGTGACTAATAGTTCTCTCTCCGAGCCGAGTCGAATTCCAGCACGGCGTCCTCGGCTCATCCTCCCTCAGCCGTGAAATAGCGAGATTTAGAAAGAGACTCGTCGTCGCTCCGATCGATAATGAATAAAAGAAAACGCGCCGATTTGCCGCCCCTCCCACCTCTCTCCCCCCACCACCGCCTCTCCGGCCTCCTTATCGCGGACAGCAGATCTCGCGGCCGAATTTCCACAAAGGGAGCGAGAGAGAGAGAGAGAGAGGGAGAGAGAAGCTCCGCTTTTATCTCGGTCACGAAAACAACCCCTCGGACGGGATTTTTCAGAGCTAAGAGATTAATTTCACGAGTCGCCGATCTCTATCGTTCGCGGAAAGAGAAAGAACGGTAATACAGGCTTTATTGCTTTTTGCATAAATCAGGGTTGCCGCCCAAAGTTACGAGGGCAAATATTAGGCCCGGCGGCCGCCGCGCGTTTCGCCGATTCAATCGAGAGTTTGCCTTCCGCGCGCGGCTGTTTGTGTTTGTTGCGTATAGTATTGATTCCCCGGCCGTCGAAGCTTTACGAGGCCCGCTTCAAAATTATCATATGCGCGCTTTGTACAAGTTTCAGTACGAGAAATATACTGCCTTTTCATTCGGCTGCATCGCGCTCCGCGTAATCGATCTTTCTCTCTCTCTCTCCGGCAGGGTTTATACTTAGAATGCACGCCGGGCTTCTATTAATATATATCAATATAAACGCTCGTTGCGCCGCCTTATCGAGGGCTTTATATTCTCGTCGTGTAAAAGCGCGAGCGAGCGTTTCGTTAAATCCATAATTCGATGAAATATATCGAGCGAGGACGCTAATTCGTCGCACCCGGAAAAACTAGCCGGGACGTGGGAATTACGCGCCGGAAATCCCGGTGTGGCCGTCGCCCCTCGACAAGAGGCCCTCCTTCGCTCTGCATACGAGGCTTCTCTCCTTCGGGGCGAAAATTATATTTCCGGATGATTAAGCGGCCGAGATTGAGACTTGTTTTTCCCCCTCCCGATCGAGATCGACTTGAAAAATGGAATTCGGCCGCCGCCCCTCTTAGCTGACGCAGCTCCGCTCTCGGGATTGGACAGATTTTCCTTTTTTCGGCGACACGCGAGAGAAAATTAATTCTTCCGAGGAGGGAGTCAATTCCGAGAGGCGAGATTGGCCCGCGTGAGAGAAAAAAGAAAGGCGAACGGCAGGAGGGTCCGGCTGTGATTATTGGTCGGAAGCGTGTAATACCCTCTTTTGTCAGGGTTTGATAAGGGCGAGTCAGCGCCGGGGAATTAAAGCGGAATATCGAAAAACGGGACCGAGCCTCGAGACACGGCATCCGATAGCGAGGAGGAGAAGAAACCTTTGCGCGACGGAAGCCTTGCGGGATTTCTTTAAATTACGTAATTAGGAGGGGGAATTACACGTGTGTCCCGAATCTCTTCGCTCCGAAAGCAGGGATAATGATTTTAATGGCACAATTCATTTCCGAGATATGCGCGCGAGAGGCGTAATCGCCCCGGCCGAATGAAAATGCAAATGCGCGCGGCTCAACTATTTCTCCGCGACACTAATCAGGGCCTCCGCTCTGCAAGCCCCGAGTATATAAATGTCACGCTGGATTGCTACCAAAGCTCCGCGAAACAATAATTACACATAATTAAGCCCGTCCTCGGAGAGATTAAACTAATCGGGGGCGTTGAGAGAGTCTTTTTTTTCACAACCGTACACCTAACGAGTCTGTATACTGGTATTGATTTCGAGGAGAGAATGCAGTATTAAAATTATCGTGCCGCATAATTTCTCATTTAGAATCTTATCCCCGGCATACCGGGCCGACTAAATCTTCATTAACCATATCGAGACGTCCGATTATTCGGAGCCGAACAAAGGCAGGTCCGAGAGCGGGTCTCCACTATCGGCCCTAAACATGCCCTCGCCTCAGGTGAATAACCAATAGCTGGGCAGGTTTATCGTAAACAGTCGGAACGATTAACGGGCCGGGGGTTGAACGGCCGGTCGATCCGCGGGGCGGCTCGGCTTCGGCTCTCCTCAAATGTAATTCACATCCGGCGGGAGAGAGAAGCCCCAAGAAGGAGAAGACCTTCGCTTCATTTAGGCCGCGTTAGATTACAGACGGCAGGGAGAGAGAGGGACAGAGACGACGGCGGAGCTTTCGGGGTTTCCGGATCGTCCTTGCTGCGGCTTCTAACGACGTAATTCGATTTCGCTCCCCCGAAGCAAACTGCATTATTCGCTGTTTGCCGCCGCCGCCGCCGCCGCCGTCGTCGTCGTCGTCGCGGCTGATTTCTTCCGTGGAGTGGAGATATGAGTGGCGGAGAGAGAGAGAGAGAGAGAGAGAGAAGCCCGACGGAGGAGAAGCCAAAAAACGCACGTGGGATTGAGAGCCGATGAACGGAGCCTCTGTTTAGCTTCGTTTTCAGGAAATGAGCGAAACGAAGAGCGGATGGCTCTGGTGGAGCGTGAAATTCAATGGTCCTCGGATCACTCCGAGCCACTGTTTTGCATGAATAAATGCTGTTCTCCGCGAGCCGATCGAAACACTTTTTTTTCGTTCGCTGCCGTAATATTCCGATGTATCGTTGGACATTTTGAGGCATTTTTAAACCTTATAACTCGACCGAAGAAACGAGAGCACTTGAATATTTTAGCGCAAAAGATAATAGGGACAAATGAAACAGAAAAAGTAATTAGTAACGCTTTTTAATTGAATAAAAGATCCGGAGCAAACGGATTTTGCGGTGAATGTTTTAAAACTCGTATCGAAGAAATCGACCGCAGAGCCGTTTCTTCATTTTAATCGCAAGAAAATTTTCTACAGTCGAGCTTTACGATCGAGCTTTAAAAAAAAGAACAATATATATAATACCCAAACATCCCGCGCGTCTGTTCCCCACAGTACAGCAAAGTATAAGAGGCAGCAATTTATTATAAAATCGAATTCCCGGGTCTCCGGCAATAAAAAGCGTCGTCGTGCCCTTTCCCTCCCCCTCGACAAAGTAACCGAATAAAAACGAGAGAAATAAGCGCATCGGATATCCTGTATTGATTTAACAAGAAAACTCTCGTCGGCCGTAAAAAAGGCCTCCGACCCCGGTCGGCTAAGTCGTCGAGTCGGGAATATAACGTCGCGAGCGGCGCGCACGTCAAAAATCGGAGCAGGCCAGGTAGACTCGCGCATGAATTTGTCAAGAGGGGCTTAGGGCGAAGGCGAGCACAGGCCGTCGATTACGCGACGAAGGGAGAGAGAGGGACGTAAGCCGCTTATGCAGTGTCTCTCTACCGGGGCCCAGATTTTCGCTTCGGCAACTCGGCTGACAAGTTCGGCGCGCATCCTTAATCGGCCACGCACAGGCACCTTTTGTGGCTCCCGACGCTATTTTATTAATTAAACGAGCCGGCGTACTCGCGCACAGCGAAGCGGCACAGTACGCTTAATCCATTAGTAACCGCTCGCTTTTATTCATAAAAGCGCGTCGCCGTTTGATACCGAATCGAGAGCGGACTGTCGCGCGTCTGGCAAACTTTCTAATTTGATCTAAAAGTATGAGCTCTCTGGCGTGGCTATTGAAAATCCTACCCGCGAGCGTCTATTTTTACATCCAATTTCGTAATCTAACTTTAAGAGCGGTATAGGCCTCTTACTTTTATACGAATAAATCATTTTTTTCCCCCATTAAGGAACGAAATACGAAAAGATTCTGAACCCCGGCCGTTCTTTTTTTCTCGTTCGTTTCAGTACCTGAAACTGGACGACTGGCAGCCGGCCGTCCACCTGGACAACCGGTACCGATTGATGCGCGGCGCGCAGATGCTGGACAAGGACGGCCAGCCGACGGACCAGGTCGGCCCGGACGAGACCGAACACATCTTCAAGTGGGACCCGGACACCAAAGAGGTTATCACCGAGGACGATGACGACTAGACTTCGTCGCCGGCCTGAAAAGTCAGCCTGTCGCGTTGTTGCGCAAGCCGAGTAACTCGAGGCGCGAGACGCGCCGTATCGCATTGCACTTGCGGAGTGCGACCCGCGTTGCGTAAGCCCGTTATTAACTTCCAGATATTGTGATCGATTCCTCTGTCTTTTTTTTTTTCTCCTCGCCGATCCGAGTGCTAAAGTCGAAGTCCTAAGTCTAAGTCTCTTGTAAGTATATCCCCCGTTCGCTCGATAAATAAAGTGTCTGCAAGTTTACTGCCAACTGCTTGTGTATTGACTGCGCGTAGGTTCACCGCCGCGCCAAGACAGTCGAGATGAGGAATTTCTAGCGGTAGCCGCCGCCGCGCTCGGAAAAAGATATGGGTGTAGTTAGCGCGGTATTTTAAATGCCGCTCGAACGTCGGTTTTAACGATTGTCGTTTCGTCTTCGCTCTTGGATGCAATATTTTTATTCCCGATTCGAGTGCGCTCGCTTTAAAAGTGGAAAACAGAAAGGCAAGAATATCGAATGTTTTACAAATTCTGTCTCGAAACGCAGACCAATTCTCGAGATACCGAAGCCGCGCAATTTCGAAGGAGAATTTTGAAGAATATATCTCTCGAGGCGCGCGGTACGTCTCTTCCCTCGGCGTAACTCAAGATTTTGAAAAAGAAAGCCTCGAGGGTCAGAGACGAACCTGTTGCGGGCTGCATCTGCGAGGCGCAGGCAATTTCCTCCGCCTCTCCGCGGGCGTCTTTTCTCTACCTGCGGGCCCAGCTGCTGCTCGTTGGTCTCGAAACAATGCGTCGTTAAACGGGTTCGAAAATTGCAGTTGACAGGTACCCCCGAAATCTCAATTCCACCTCCGCAAAAAGTCTCTATCCGTGGGCGGTTCTTAATTTTCCAAGCCTGAAGTCAGGCGCGGTCCGGCACAACCTTGAAAACTGCGCGGAAGGGCCGAAAGGAAAAGTGCGCCGCTCGATATCTTGGCTGGCAAGGACTGTAAGTGTCGAGAGAAAGAGAGAGAAGAAGCACGTGCGACCTCGCGGCAGAGGCGCGCCGAGTAGTTCCTCGAACTCCTTCGCGAGCCGCGGATCCTCCCCCCTTCTCCTCCTCCGTCTCTCTTTCTGCTCGCGTGTGTGCGTGCATTCGTGCCGTCTCCGCAGACGCCGCAGTGCCAGCATAAGCTTCCTTTCTTTCTTTCTTTCTTTCTTTCTCCGAGCGACTCGCGAGCTCTTCGGCTCGAAATTGAGTTTTTGGGAAAACAGGCGAGAGAGAGAGAGAGAGAGGGGCTCTCTAATAAAGCTGCTTTGTTTATGCGCCCGATCGATTTTTCGCTCCGGCTCCTTTTGCGCTCTGACGTTGATTTATTGCTATTTAATTCGGAGTCGGCACGCTAATCGCTCGAAAATAACTCGAGAGAGCGAGCGAGAGAGAAAGACTCCCGGAGATGTTGTGCACTGCGTATGAGCCGGTTATGCCTCCTTTCACAAGACAAAGTGCGCCGCGAGCTGCTTAAAATATCGAGCGCCGCGCCGCGACTCGCTCTTTTTTTATACCCCGCGACTTTTACTAAAAAAATTTTCGCAACTCCCGGCAATAAAAGCTCCCGATAAATTTTGCAAAACCTCTCCGCGCTCCGCACTTAAATTTAATTAAACGGTAAAGGTATATAAGCTCGTAAAGAGAGGCGAATATCGTTCGCCGGGCCGCTAAGCTCTTTTTCCTGAATATCGATGCATTGCATTCTCGTAAATCAGCCTCGGCGTCAATGCTCGCCGCTCTCTTTTTGTGCAACACTTTCTCGCAGTGTTGGCGGCCGCCAGGCTGTAATCACTCGGGCACCGATGTTTCAAAACGCCGTCCAGGAACTGTCGTCGCCGCCGCTTCCGGGATTGTCGCGCGCCGCCGAATTAGGGAGAATGGGGTTAAAAACGCGCGCCATATGGCGGCGGCTGAAAAAATAAAATCGTCTTTCGTGCGTGTCTTCCGCGGTTAACTTCGCCGCTGGCGATGTGTACAGTTTTCGTTCGTATAGACGGGGCCGCACTTCGAGAGTTACTTGGCCGTAATTTAATTTAGCAAATCAATTACAAGCTGTTGCTCGCGGAGTGCCGCGGACTCGGGGAAACGCTCGCTGGCTTTTGTTAACGCCTTGTTTTCCTCGACCTGGAAATGAAAATCGCTGTTATAACCGCGCGAAAATCTCTCTAACAGTTTTACCTCCCATTGTTGTGCCAGTTCGCCCTCTGTTTACCAAACTTTTCTCCTTACCGGCAAACATTACATTTATCCCTTTCTCGCTCGCGCATAATTCATACTTAAATAAAGCAAAGCAATTAGAACGAAGGCTGCTGTTTTACTAAGCAAACACATTATCCCTCCGCGTGATATAATATTGCGGACAAATATGTAACTGCGCGCGACGTAACGAAACGTCTGCGATCCATTAAGACGACTCGCGCGACCCGACGAAAATTCGAGTACGACTCGAGCCAATAAGCCGCGTCAACGAACTAATTTCGATTAATTCATCAAAATGAGAAGACAAAGGCCGTGGCGAAGGATGGGCGGGGGGGTTTTGTACGTCACTACGTAAATTCTGACAATTAACTTTTATCGCAAAATAATAGAATAAATAAATGAGCAAAAAAAATTCCTTACATAACGTTTAAACATAAAACTACGTTCTAACGATTGCTTAACAATCCAATCAGTCGTTACGTAACTTTCTCCGGACAGCTTTTTACTCCCCTTGAAAGTTTTCTCTCTCCTTCCTTATACAAAAATCAACTCCTGATCTTGAATTGTCGAACAAAAGATAAAAGTAGAGTGGCAGTAATCAGGTACACAAGACAACTCGGGCCTGTTCGTTCTCAACTATATAGACTTTATTGAAACATGAAATAAATGTGTGTACATAAAGTTGTAGAATCGGCCTTTCGTTCCTCTCAAAAATTTCGTAACGAAAAGCTTCGGCTGAGCCTCGGCGTCTTATCCTCCCTTTCTTCGTTCTCCTCCTCCTCCTCCTCCGGCGTTCTCCACATCCCATCTGTTTCGCCGCTGCGCGCAGGCTCTCTTTGTTCGCGCGCGCGGGACGCGTTGCTAGGGGCAACGTAGCGGCGGTAGCAGCGGCAGCAGCAGCAGCAGCACGCGCGAACCAAAGAGCAAGAGAGCGAGAGAGAGAGAGAGAGAGAGAGAGGGTCACGCAGCTTTCGAGAATTTTCCCCTTCGATTGCCCATTGTCGAGGTCCGGGCCCCCCCGAAAATTCACGCGACGTATAGAGAGAGCAATGGCGCGCGTGTCCTTGGCGGCGGATATATTTTTTGCTCCCGTTCCCGAGTTGAACGTTCGGAAGAAGCGCGGACGCGAGCGTTGTTGCGTCGCTTGCGCAACGGCCGAACGAAAGCGATTTTAATTGACTTACTTACGTTCTCCGGCGTCCGCGTTTTCATTCAAATGGCTTCTCGCGCGCTCGCGTGCGTGGGCCCGATTTTTCCACGGCGCTCCGGCGCGGTTTAACGCCGAGATAGGCCCCCCCCCCCCGCGTTATCTAGATTCCCGGAGAGCGAAAGCGAAAGCGTTCTCGCGGCCCGGAGAAGAAATCACGGGAGAGCGCCGTGTGTCCGTAAGAAAGAGAGAGACGGCGTATATATATACCGATATCGACAATCGCAGAAGCTCGCGACGGACGGTCACATAAATTCAGAGACACTAAGACTCCTCGGCCCTCTAACACCCGCTAAGACTAAAGGACATTATGTACACTTAACTTGGATCTCATGCTTACTGGCTAAACGACTCAAGTTTTAGTTAGTTTAAAATGGATGCAAAGCTACAGTCAAAGTCAATCCTAACTTCCCCCCGATGGTTAAAGCCCTTGATTAGTACCACACTTTTGCTTCGTCACACTTGAAAGAAGCATCACACGTAATGTAAATATATACGTTGAACAAAGTCTCTAGGAATTGAAAAAAAAAGCATGCGGGAAGAGGGTTAAAGGCCGGTGATAAAAAGAGAGACCTAAGCGACTCCCAGTCGCGAGTAGTCGCTGTAAAATCCAAGCTCGATCCGGGCATCTCTCTAAGGACACAAGATTCCAAAGCTGAGAGTAAACTGCGTATACGCCGTCGAGAATCGCTGCGTTCATTGGCCGCCATAAAAAAAGAAGCCATCGGCTGCTCCTCCCGGCGCAATAGCCGCGAAATTAATGGAAAGTCGAGTTAAAAAGTTCGCCGACAACGCGGAGTTTATGCAAAATAATCCCCCCGCGCCGAGTTTCGCACGTCGATGCACTTTGGCCTCGAGCGAGGAGCAAGTCTCCCCTCCGCGGGAGGAGGAGGAGGTTAGAGCGTATATAGAAGCGAGTCGTCGTCGCGCTCGTCGAAAATCGGCTAAAAACGCAGTGAGAGGTGTTAGTGTTTTTGGTGTGAAACGCAAGGCGCAAGGAATCTACGCATATATATATAAGTAACGACGATATAACGTATGTACGCTCCTGCGTGTCAGGCATGCAACTATTACTGAGAGATAAAAGACAATCACGTAACCCTCAAAAAATAAAGGTAATGCTATTATTTCACAAGCCATTATCTAAATGTAGTAATACTCTAGGATTTGTATGTACAATCGCTCCCGGGACTCGAGTTCCCAGGCCCGATTGTAAGTGCATGGAGTGCCAAAGTTCGAGTTTCCTCGTCGGCGAGCAGATCGGAGTGCGTTTTGCGTAGAGAAGGCCTGGTATTAAGTACCGTCAGGGTTTCCTGCCTTCTTTCGACATGGAAGGTACACACTCGTACGCAAAGGCCGCGCTTCCGAGCTGCCCGAGTCGCTCTACGGCGTTTGTATATTGTATAAAAACACAGAGATAGAGAAAAAAAAAGAACAAGGAGGTAAACAAATATGAATGACGCAAACTCGTATTAGTATTATCGTTCAGCCGTATCAGATCGATGCTGTTAATGGTAAAATATTGAATAAGGGTGTAGTATGAGCGGCGCCATCGTTAAATGTACAATACCAATTACCATATCGAGCCACATAATTACGTTATTACCTTTATACATGTAATGAGTAATTAAACAGAAATGTACATAAATATAAATGTGAAATGGCAGCCTTTGCTTTAACCGGCGGGCGAAAGCTATCTCTTAAGCCCGGCGATTAAAAAACTAATACATGATGAGAAGAAAAACAATGAAAAAAATGGTGAAAAAAATGTCAAAAAACTTGTATATATGTAAAAAATACTGCTCCCATGGACAAACAACCACTAAACAATGTTCTACCTTTTAATTAATAAATAAATCAAAAAAACACTACTGCACCTCATAGTATTAAGTAATATTAAAGAGTATAGCCTAAAAATTGACAGACAGAGTAGTCGTAAATCGTAAAAAAAAAAAAAAGAGTAGACGAGAGAGAGTTGAATTGCAGAGCGTCCTCGGGAAGAGGGGCGAAACACCTGTGGGCGTCCCGTCCCTCCTCTGGCTCCTCGGACATTTAGCATCTCGGCTTACCCGACCGCCGGGAACGTCGTGTAGGGAAACATGCTCCTCGTCGTGGCAGCCACCGCCGCCGCCGTCGCCGCCGCCTGCGTCGCTGCCGCCGCCGCCGTGGTCGCCAGGGTCGCGGTCGTCGTTTTTGTTTTTTCTTTCTCTCTGCCCCTGGCTCTGTCTAGCCCTGTCTCGTCCGGGGACACTGAGCGCACCAGATGCCGTGTATCCAAGGTCACGAGCACACGGGAGAGAGAGACGGCCGAGAGGTAAAATCAGAGGCGCTGCATGTCGTGGTGGTGGTTGGTGGTTGGCGGTGTGCGTGAGTGCGCGCCGGTGCGCGCGCGCGGCCCGGGGGATGCGAGGCAGCGGTGTGCAGCAGCAACAAACAAAGCCGAGAGCGTGCCAGACACGGAGCGAACCGGCTCTCCGCCGAGTTCTCTCTTCAATATATATACCGATGCCGGAGAGCGCGTTCCTCTCTCTCTCTCTCTCTTTCTCTCGGTCGCCCGAGCGCGAACAAAGCGCGCTGGCTGCAGTGGGAGAGAGAAAGAGCGAGCGTCCAATGGGGGAGAGACGGCAAACGAACAAAAAGCAGCAGCCGTGGGGGAGAGAGAGCCTGCCGCCTGCCTGTGTGTTCCTCGTTTTCTTTCCACCGGCTCTCTCGCTCTCTCGTTGTCGACTTCCTCCGCGAACTCGGCACTCGGGAGAGAGAGCTATCGATCTCCGGTGCGCAGGCCAGCCGCAGATTACCGATACACGGTGCTGCTCGCTGCGTGCGGTGTCTTGTGTGTCTCGTGCGAGCCGTGCGCCGTACTGAGAGAGATACAAACCGCCGAGGGCTGCAGGCAGCGCACGCGTATTCGCTCGCCGGCACACGCTCTCTCTCTCTTTCTCGCTCGCTCTCTCAAAAGGCTCTCTCGTCGGGATCACGCGCACGCAGGACTGGGGCTCTCCGCGAAACGCGCGCGTACACACTACTGAAGGCGCTGCGCGCGCGCGCGCTCTCGAGAATGAAAGCAGCAGCCGCCGCCGCCGCCGCCGCCGCCGTTGCCGCCGAGAGCGCTGGTGGTGGTGGTGGTGGTGGAGGCAGCTGCCGCTGCCGCTGCTGCTGCCGGCGAAGCCTGCCCGGCGCCCGCTCGTCTTTCGCCGAGGGTCGCGGCAGACAAGGAAGAGGGGAACAAAGAACGGAGGGGAACGACGGTGGCGCCGCCGAGACCAAAACGGACCCTACGACCGACCCTGCTCCCGGCCCTGCTCCACTAATATACGCTCTCTCCTGCCGTACCTTACCTGCGCACCCAAGGCCCTACTCGCGCGACTCTCCTCTCGACCTTTTTTCTCTCCCTCTCTCTCTTCGCCGAGGTGAGAAAAATTGCGCGCCTTCCTCCGAGAAAAACTGGTTTTTCCGGTAGTGCAATTTTTTTTTCTTATTTCAAAGGACCCAGCATGCCCCCAAAACTATATTAAACGCTATTTTTAGCGCGAACCCCATTCCGAAAGAGCAACCGCACCAGAGGCGGTCCAGATATAATATTGAACGGCGAATGCCGCAGATCCGAGCGGAGAGATAGTTGAGTACACGCGCGTTCTTTGCGCCGTGTCTCTCCTCCGTTCGGAAGGTATATAACGCGAGCGGCCCGCCGCCGCTCTCTTTCTCCGTCTCTCGCGCAGGCTGCTGGCCTCTCTGCTCGCCGGCTGTCGCGCGCCGCTGCTATATTCCTTCGGCCGCTGCCGCTGCCGCTGCTGCTCTCGTGGAAAGGATCGCCGCGGCCGGGGGTTCTCAACGCCGCCCGGCGCGCTCTTGTTTTCGTCCGCAGAATTTTAACGAAAGATGAAGCCGCCGCCGCCGCCGCCGCCGCCGCGAGGAGACGAGACGTGTGTCGAAAACGAAGGAAGGCACACAGCACACAGGCAAATTCGATGCCGAGCATCCGGCGGCGGCGGGGCTTCGATTACCCGAGAGCCGGAAATTTATTCCGGCTTTGTTGTTTTCGCGATTGATCGATCCTGTGGCTTTGTTTCCTGCGGTTATTTATCTGCGGATTTTTCGAACGGACACGTATATCGTGGCTTCGTGCTTTTTCGGGAAGGGAGAATCAGAAGGGCGGAGAGTCGAGCGGCCGCCGAGGGAATTTTAGGCTGAGGTAATGAAGTGTACGGGGAAGGTGAGGCCGTTACTGCAAAGCGCTCGACTCAAAAAGTCCTTAAAATGTCTCGGGGAGCAGTTTCGGAATATGAAACAGTCGTTAGAAATTCCTGCATGCTCCAAAATTTGAGAGCTGCCCCGCGTGCTTTTGATTAAGATTGAAGCTTGCTTAATTCCCGCCTCTAAAATAATTTACTAAATATATTGCTTTAGTTTATTCAATGAAACACTGCGCGTTTTCGTGGAATTCAATGTAGGTCGCTTTACAACAAATTATCCGAAAATACCGGAGCGGAATTAAATGCACGTTTTTGAAACACAAATTTATTCACTAGAAATTTTATGCACACAACCGTTTTATTCGCGAATTCAAGATTCAGAGCTACAATGAAAATTCTAGTTTGGCATCTCGTCCTTTTTGCGTTGCACTCTATTTCCATCTACTGCGACATTGTCTTATTATAAGCAAACTAAAAAAAAGCACTGAAAAAGAAAATTATCGCGTCGTTATAAATAATCCTAAAACATGGTAGACGAGCACTATTCGTAACGATCCATCCGCGACCGTAAACTTTCATCCTCCGGAATAAAAAGCGTCGCGAAACCGTCCTCCAAAAAAAAAAGAAAAAAAAATCCTTCCCGTCGCCTCTCCCGGCTCTACTTTACCAGCTTATCTGGCGATTCACTTTCGCCGGCGGCGAAATCTATTTAACCGAGATATCCGGAGCAACAAGTAACCGGTATAAAACATCTCATTTTCGCATTGTGGTCCGGCTATATCTGAGCTCGTTCGCGGCGGCGGCGGCGGCGTTCCGATTCCGGCCGTCGTCGTCGTCGTCCCGGAGCAATTTAAGGCTGCACCATCGGCCTCGCGGGCCAGTGCGCACACACGGCGAGTTGCACCTACACTCGGTTTATCTCTCGTGGGCTTTTGTACTCGCTGAAAATTAACATTATCGCGCGCTCACACTCGGCTGCCTCTGTTTGGACGAGGAGAGAGGAAAAAAAACGGAGGAGGCGCGGAAAAGAATCGGGCGCCGGACCCATTAGTAAACAGATGCATCGGGCCTGAATGGAATTATTATTCCGCGAAGGGCGGATAGAAGGATAGAGAGAGGGAGAGAGAGGAAAAAATCGGATCGTTACTGTTGCGCATCGGCGGAATTAAACGAGGGAGGGAGAGGGAGGGTGGAAAAGCGCGGAAAAAGAGTTTGCACGGGGGCGGCAATCTATCGCCGGATAGATGGGTATCCTTTTAAAAACGAGGCCCGAACAAAGAGCAGGAAGTGTCCTGAGAGAAAGAGAGGAGAGAGAGAGAGAGAGACAGCCCCGCCGTCCGTAATTCCGAGCTGCAGTCGATTGTGTGCTCCTGGAAAAATTCCGCGACGATGCGCGCATTTTCATTCCCGGTGTTTCATCTCCGGCGCAGGAAAATTAAATAAGCCTGGCCTGGGCTTTCGGCGACGGAGGCTGCAGCAGGATTAAAAAAAAAAATAAGGGAAGATATGCCGAGGCTGAAAATATTTTTAATGATGCCGCCACGAGCCGAGGTTATAATGCACTCGTCGAACTGCGACTTTATTGTTTTCGATTCATTTGCCGCGTCGTCATTAATTTTCCTCCCTTTTGTATTATAACGGTTTGTGGGCCAAACATCGACAGATATATAGATGCAGTAATTCTTTTAAAAAATTATCCTGAATTTACTTTATTAAAACAGACGCATTGTGCTCGCTTATTATCCTCGCAGAGCGCCATTAATCTTTATCAAGCCGACACACAATTATAATTACTATTTATCCAATCGACAGCGTAAAATCACGGGAGGGCGAAAGGCGCCTATTTTTAAAATAATGCCAGCTCCCGCGGCAAACAATTAAAGTCGGCCGATTCCCATCTGAGCTCAATTAGAGCGCGAACTCAGCGAGCGAAAATTCGCGCGCCGCGGGATCGATAATTCGACTGCGCGCCGCGAGAAGTCGATTAATACATATCTTCCCGCGAATCAAAGTCGGCCCGCGCAATCCAAGTTTCCAAGGCGGCCCGCGCGGCCGTGTAACAGCCCCTTTTTCCCGCTTTTCCCCCCTCCCGAAAATCCTCGAGACACGTTGGCCGCCGCCGTGCATCGATCCCTCCGCGTGGGGCAGAGCCGGAAATTATATCGGGAACTAACCGCAGCTCTTCGGTTTTTGAGCTGCACAGCCCGCCGGCTGTCTCCTTTCTTTCGTTACGTGCGGCTTTCGCGCGCGGATCCCATTCTCGCTTTTCTATTACTTCCTGTCGCGGAAGGAGCCTGGAAATATATATATCTGTATCGAGGGAGCGGCGAAGGGCTCGCCTTTTGGTCGAGAGTTTTCGCGATGGGTTTCGTAAATATTGCCATTTTTTTTTTTGGATCGAGTCGGGAGGTGAGTTTGAATTCGCTAAGTCTGGATTTTTTACTGGGAGTATAAAAAGAAGTATATGCTGGTTGGAAAAAATTTCATTTCGTTCTCTCAATTTGGAGAGGAAAATGCTTCGCACTTGAAACCACCTGTTTTCCAGCGAAAATAATATTATAACTGCTCGATTTCTATATAAACTTTGTTGGATTTCGTCTGAAAATAATTAGTAATAAACCGTTTAATCGTTCGACGAGCGCAAGCCGTAAAATAGGGAGCGGATTATTACTCGGACTATTTAACGAAAAGATATTACTTTTACATTTTTCCGCAACTTTCCAGCGTGAAAAATACTCGAAAATATCGCATCGATCGGGAAGTCCGGGATGCCTTTTTTTTTTATTTTAGTTACTCGCTTGGTTTTAGTTACTCCTGCATTTCTTTCCGAAAAAAAAAAGAAATATTCTTGACGTAGGATACAGACGTTTTCCCGGGTTCTCGTAGAATTTTTCGAACTTTATACTTTAACCCTCGCCGCACTTCGCTTTACACGAAAAGCGTGTATTTATTTTGGACGAGTTATATCAGCTTTCCGTGCTGGAGGGTAAAAACATAAACAACCCCGTCGAACGCAGAGAAAAATTTATATCTATAACGGTGTTTCGGCCGAAACGGTCTAAATTAGTGGGCTTTTGCATACTTGGCGCGAACGAGCCGCTTAGCCGAAATTGTTTTTCCAGTTGCTAAATAAAATATAAATAAAGTATTAATCATGCTTTCCAAAACATTATGCTTTATGTATTGTATAAAAATATTTTCCGACGCGCGGAGAAACTTGAAACGTATTATTAATAAAACAGCTTTACGCGCGTTCAACAAAATGTTTTACGTGGAATTGTTGCTGCTTAATAAATACTAGTACATTTTAAAAAATAAAAAAAAAAACAACTATATTGTTCGTTAAATTTACAGCCTTCCCGGTCGTGTAATTAGTCCCATAAATCTATACTTTGCAAATCGTCGCTCGTAAAACGTAAGACTCGAAAATATAGTTTCTCGAAAAGTTCCCGACACACCCAGTCCATAAAGGTCCCGTCGACGTTTTCGACATTGCCCCACCGAAAAACGTTTAATCGCTCCGATATAAACTGCAGCAGCGGCAGCACCGATTAGCGCTTGAGCTCAGAGCCACTCCGGCGAGCGTTTACACTCGCGTTAGGTAACGTTATTATGGCGGCGCCTAAGATTATGCCCGTCGTTCATTTGCCAGAGAGAGAGAGAGAGAAAGCGAACACGCTCAGACGAGAGACAGAGGCTGGAACAATTGCGACAATTCCTTAGGCCTCGGCTCTCTCTCTCCCTCCCTCCCCCGCCTTCCGTTAAATATCTCGGAAATTGAAGCCATAAATTTTTGCCACTATAAATTCGCGAGTCAACTACCTGGGCGACGGCTGCAGAGAAGCGAGGCAAACGACCCCGAGGGCCACCGAACTCGTGTGTACACGCGCCGGTAAGCAACCCCTTTTCCTTCGGCCCCGGAGAGAGAGAGAGCGAGCTTTTGCTTTATGGACGGAAAAAATAACGTCGTCGTCGCCCGCCGCCGTCGAGAAAACAATCGCGCGGGCTTGTTAACCGGCATCGCCGACCAATAAGGCGCTTTTTCTGGAATGCCGGCTGCAGTTGGCACATACTAGCCGGACCCGGCGCGGTGTTTTACGAGGAAATTTGCATGTTATTGAAGCTGCGTTACGTAAACACGAGGCGGCGGCGGCGGCGGCGGCGCCTCTAATTGTTTAAGCGGACTTTCGATTCGAGGATTACTTCTACGGCGGAGGGAGGGAGAGAGAATCTATTCGACGATAAAACGGTTCGCAGCGGCGCTTTTACGGCTGAAATCAGCAATTTTATTACGGCGGAGTGGCCAAGTCCAGGGCGATAGATGCCTTTCCGCAAGAAAAGATTCACTTTCGGACGAGAGAGAAACTTTCCTTTCTCACGAACGATATCACGTTCGGCCGCGCGCCGCGCCGAGGTATATTTTTCTTTAGCGGCGTTCCTCGCCGTTTATTTTATGATAAATTTTCAATTTTTCCCCGCGGCTGAGACCTAAATCCGCGTCTCTCCCCCGAGCCTTATTTTAGAGAAATATTTTTACAGCTAACGCACATTTTCCTCCCGCTGCTTAACCCCCTGTACGATTCCCCGCGCAAACTCTTTATCTAACCGTTTGGAAATTCGATCGTTCCTCATCCTCGGCGTCGTGTAAGCAATATACAGAACGTTGAATTTTCAATTTCTCGCGGAATTATCAAAAAAAACTCAGCCACGAAAGCGCGACAGGAGAAATCTTGCGGAGCTCCCTTAACGGCCGTAAAGAGTCGGGGGGGCCAACGAGCGATTAAAAAGTCGCGTGGCTCCGTAAGCGCCGCGAGAGGGGATAAATCAAAGAGCGCCCGCTGTAAAAGTGACAAGTGTAAAAGGGAATGTTATCGAGTGCGGGGCGGCGGCGGCGGCGGCGGCGGCGGCTATCACTGGCCGCTCTCGTGTCCCGAGCCTATATATCCCCCCCGGCGGGCTCGCGGCACGTAAATATTCGCGTGTAAGACAAACGTGGATCGGTCTCTCTCGGTGCCAGGCTGCCTGGAAAACGCGGCTAGCATGCGACCTCGCCGGGGGAGTTGGGATTTTCTCTTTACGAGCCCACGCCGGTCTTTACAGCTTCCTTACCGCTCTCTCCCTCTCTCTCTCGCGCATCGATTTTCAGCCTCTCCGCTCCGCCGGCGCTGCTAATATTCGCTAAGTAGGCCGGTAAAAATAGACACCGTCCCTAAGAGCGAAAGGGAAGAGTTCGAGGGCTAAGTATTTGCTTGCTTTTTTAGGAGGAGCGCGAGAAATTCCGCCGCCTGGTCTTTTGCGTCATAGTGACCTAATCTCTTTTTGCCGGCCACGTGTTACCCGAGTATTGTGTGCCGAAAGAATGAGCGCGGGATCGAGTTTGAGTCTGGTGGCCAAAATAAACTAGCGTGCTTCTTATCTCGGTTTGCTCAGCTTAGTTATCGAAGAATTAGTTGTCTCCGGGGCTGCTTTCGTAAACAGGAATCGCTTCTTGCCGCGGGGAACCTTTCAAAATTTCCATGCAGATTGTTTTTTTGGCTTTTACGGTTTTGCGCGTGTTGCGCGTAATGGGAGGTATTGCATTATCATCGTATAACGGTACGATGTGCGTAAAATATTACTGTTTTTTCTATAACAAAAAAAAAAAAAAAAAAAAATCAGCTTTCACGCCCGATTGATCGGAATATATTTTAAACGTAGTTAAATATTGACTGTTCCTTTGCATGAATTTCTGTTTACAATTACAAATTTGCAGTTACATATGAATTTCAATTATGTGAAGGGAAATAAAAAGTATACACCGCTACGCACTAGAATGTATTTGCATTGAAAACTGTTATTTAAAGAATGCCTTTAAACATTTTACGCTATTCCGCATCGTTACCAAATTAAACCTTTCGCATAATTGCTGATTGCTTAATAAATAAAGCTGTATACACTGCTACTTTCAGACTCATTATCACCCGACTAAGAGCGCTTGTTATCGCAGCTAAAAGTTATACGAGCGTGCATCTAAATTTTTATTTATTCCTTTGTTTATTTAAAAGGGTCAGTTGCGAATGCCATTCCAGCCAGTCTGAATCTTTCGTGGAGCCCTCGCAAGAGTTGTGCACCAGTAAAATAGATCAATCTAGTAATTTGACGCACGCAACATTTTCAAGTTGGTAAGTATCGATTTCGAAAAGATACAGCGCCAATTCGCATAGCGCGAAATTGATGTCGGCGAATAATCGTAGACGATGAATTGGAAGTAAAAATTTACGGTTAATGCACCTGCACGGCTTATTGTTGACGAGGAAAAATTATTAAGAGTAATTCGTCTCTCGCGACGGCACGATATCTTTGTAAGATTTAGGATTATGGTCGCGTACTTTACTAACTGTTAAGCTTTTATGGATTCTCCGATAGTCTGGATTCTGACAGTAAAAAGAAAGGTTCAAATGAAGCAAGTTGAAAGTGTATTAAAATGCGTAATAAAAAGGAGGTCTTCATGCAAATTTTTCACGGCTTCCCTCATATTTCGCCAAGCTCTCTTTTCCAGCTTAAATAAACTTCCGATATCAGGCTGCAAATTAATACAAAAAGAAAAAAAAATTGTGATTGCTTTACGTTAAGACCTACGCAAATTTCGCTTGAATATTTTCATGCCCATTATTTATGTACAAAAGTATAAATAAACACTCTTGAGATTTAATAAATGTGTTATTATTTACCCTATATTAAATTTCTTATTTACGATCTTTTATTTCTTTCAGTTCCCCTAGTCTTAAAAGCTATATTTTTCTCATTAAATTTTTCTTCACCCCGAAGGGAACTCTAATTTTTCAGCCGACTGCAGAAACCTCATCCCGATCTCATCCAACCTGGTCTCACCGATCGTCTCTCCAGGAAAACCGCGAAATCGCGGGTCGAATCGTCCATTTTTTTTTTCTTCCCCCGGCACGATTCGCTCCGGGGGCGAGTCGATACTCGCGCCCGGAGTAGGCCTCTGTCGCCGCTAGGCACCGACTCGCTACGTCTCTCGCCACCCACACTGCAGCGGCAGCGGCAGCGGGGCGGCGCGGGGCGCACACGCGATTCAGAATACCCTGGCAGAGATATCACGGCCGGATCGTTACCGAATCCCTGTCGTGCCATTCCTGCACATATACACACGTACAGCATTCCGGTATCAGGTGTATCGATCCCCCTTCCCCTCCGGCCGAAGAGAAGCGACGCCGCCGCCGACTTTATATTAGCCTTTTCGAGACACGGTCTAAGTCTCGCGGAGCGAGTCTATATATCGATTGTTTAGACGGGAGAGAGAGAGAGGATGCTGTCGCGGAGAGGAGGCTGCTCGGCTAATCGAACGTCTATTAATCGCGGGGCCCCGAGGACTTGGCCTTTGTCGCTGTCGATAAGAACGCTACCAGGGGGAGGATGTTGGCGCGACAATTGCGGACGCGCGCGCCGCTAAGCGCCGACGAGTTATCTGCCGCCGATTTTCGTATAATTGATTTGGCACGCCGAGGCTCTTGGAAAGTGCGGCCGCGCGCGCGGTTTGCCTCGGAGGAAATAATTGAAACGCGATAAGCGCCGCAGCGCGCGTCGATTGGCGGCGCGGCGAAACGCGATCGAATTTTGCAAAATTATTAATGTAATTTCGGAGATGCGAGAGTTGCTGCTAATTGAGTTTCGACGAAAAATGGTTTACTCTCTCGGCGCACGCGGCTTTTTGCGTAGCATAATTTGAAAAATATATAAAACATTTTTATTATGAAGGGATTCGTTTTTGTAACAAGTCCACCGTAAAATCGAGTCCTTTTTAAATTGAGCCCTGACTTATCCAAATCGCATCGAACGACCGCCGTAGTTTTCTATCGCTCGCTTCGATTTCCCGGGAAAAAAGGGTTCCGCCAGTCGTCGCGTATAATAAAATTGTTTCTATTACGCTTGCTCTCCGAACGCGTACGAATGTTTCGTACGGAAAACCTTAGAAACTACGCGTTATGAATAATTCCGTTGTAAGAGAAAACCGAGATTCTAATCTGCATATTGTAATTTCTATATGAAATATTAATCATGCGCGTTACACAATATTCAGTGTAACACTCGAATAATTAAAGCAGATAAGAGATTTCGGCCGAATTTTTCGCAGCTACGGGGAGGAGAGGGAGGGGAGTCTGTATATTTATTATTTTATTGATAAAATAGCGCCGCCCGTTTAAAAGGCAGCGGCTCTGGCGCGGCGCCAACTCGTACTTTACATTAAATACTTGAGCGAGTTTCCAAAGTTTCAAGTGATTATTGAAAATCACCGCTCCTCTCCCGAAGCGCCCGTGTAATTACTAAAAGATTCCGTTAAAATCCGGGATGGACGTTTAGCGCGAGAGAGGGAGAGAGCGAAAAAAGTTTTTAAACGCGAAACCGCGGCGTTATTACTCTCTCCTCTCCGCGAGGGAGACATTACACGGACATTTTCGAAAAAAATCCTCGGCGGATCGTTTAGCCGAGCGATTACAGTCTCTCTCTCCCCCCACCTCGCGTCGCGCGCATAGTCATCGCGCCGTGTGTAAATGAAAAAAGTTTTTATCAATCATATTCCTCCGCTCTCCGGCGCGAGAGCAAAAGCGACGCTCGCGCGTAAAGTGCAGAGCGAAGCAGCAGCAGCAGCAACGTGGGGAGGGAAGATTAAAACGGGAGGAGCTGCGGATGCGATCTCGGTGCTGAATGCGCGCAGCCGCGGCTAAAACTCTCCGTCGCTCCCGCTATCTCTCTATCTCTCTCTCTCTCTCTCCCTGTTTTATAACGCGCCGCGGGGGGAGAGAGAAGACGCGCGCGCAGTCAGCGAAACGAGCGATCGTGCGTGCATTTTAAAAGCGCCGTCATCTCTCGGGGACACTTGCCAGGATCGCTTCCCTGCTGAGATTTCGAGAGCCGAGAGAGAGATGGCGATTTTATTAGGGCGACGAGTGAAAGCGACTCTGCCAATTCGTGCGAAAAATCATCGAGTTTCTTACTCTCGGCTCTCTCGTCGAACCGAACAATGGAGTTTTTCGGCCTTCCTTCTTTTTTTTCTTTTCTTTTCAGGCGACTACTTTCTTCGCCGCGGCGAAAGGCCGGCTAATTTCAGACTCGCAATAAAACGACGGGGCCACCGCCGATGGGCTTATTGAAAAAGTCGACGATTTAGCGGATTAATATCCATTAACGGTCGGACTGCGCGAACGCAGGCGAGTGACTGACAGAAGCGCAGCTATGCTATATATCGATCTCGATGTCATGCTTGAAAATAGTCTGACAATCTCTCCCGCTGTTTTTTTTATTGACGGGATTTCTATAGGCTGACAAGTTTCATAATTAAATATTTATATCTGGTAAATTTTATCGCTGGCTCGAACATGAAAACGGTTTTTAAATGTACATTTCAGTCCTCTCGTTTGATTCTCGGCGTGATTGTCGAAGGTTAATTACTACAATAACAAAATGAATGCGAACTTCGCTATTGACTATTGTTGTTCTATATGCGGATGATGGACGAGTATAAACAATTCTCCAAACTTTGCTCCATTAAAGGTGTTTTCATTGAATTCGCGTAATCGTAAAACCCCCTCCCCCACCGCATTCACCGACTTTGCGCCGACGGTAATGAAAACTTGAACGCGCATATAAACCATTATGAAAATCATCCTCGAGAGAGCGGAATAAACCGTCCCGGCGCATAACTCGCAATCAAGCGAGTCCCCCGAAACTGCCGACAAGGTAATCGAGTGGCCCGTATCGACGGAATATATACTTTAATCCGATAAATCAAGCGGCCCTTCGAAAGTCAAAAAGGCGGCGGCGAAGTCCCAGGAGTGCCGGTAGCCGGTATATTACGGGAGAAAGAAGCGCTCGAAATGGATAATATACATCGGAGAGAATGAGCCGGGAGAAATAAAGTCGGAAACGGTCTCGAGGGTGACGCCGCCGCCGCTGCAGGCCGACGGATTCCTCGAGCCGTTCCACCGGAAGAACTTTAATCAAAACGTGCGCGCATCGGCGAAAGCCAGAGAGAGAGACCTACTTTCGGTCCATTTCGAGCTTTTTACGCATTAGTTCTCGAGCCCACCACCCCTCCCGCGAGGCGGTTATATATACATTTTTCTCGCGAAATTATTCCCGCGACGATGATTAAAGTTTTTCATTCGCGAGAAAAATGACACGGTTTATTAACATAAGAGATCGGCGAGAGGATGCTCGAGTGTTATATATATATGTACTCGTGCCGCTCGAATTTGGAATCGCTTAGGAGGATACTTGCCAGCAAACTGTTGGGGAAAAGTTTCGTTTAAATGACTGTTTTTTTTAGCGCTTTTCACCGAAGAGGAAACCTTTTAGAAGAAAGTTTCTAACTACTTCTTAGTCGGTTTCGAGTCGAGAGATTAATTTTGGGAAAACTGAAAAAAAAATATTTTTTAACAGACCGATTGATATAAGCAAATATTGATTTCGGCGGCGCGAACGTTTGCGTATACGCAGACCTTTTAAAAGGGGAGCCGCGAATCATTGAAAATCAGGAGCGATTCAGCCCCGCGCGCAACTTCAGTAGGTCGATCGTATTTACACAGCCGAGTCCTCGCTTAATCGGCTGAAAAGGCGAGAGAGGAAGAGGGAGGGGAGGGGGGGGGGAGAAAGGGGTTGGCGCGAAGAAATGCGAGACTAGCCCCCCTTTAACGTCGCTTCGATGCTATCGAGCACAGCCGATTTCGGCCTTTTCATCCGCGGCATTGTGCTCGCGGCCGACTCTGTATTTACCGGCCGAGTTCTCGGCTAATCGCGCTCGGATATCTCGTCCCCCCAAATGAAACGGCGACGTTTACGCGCCGCGAACAAGCCGGATGACCTATCTCGCGTCGAGAAACGCGAGAGGTTTTATTTTAATTACTAAGCGAGGCGGGGGCCGAAATTCCAGTCGCGCGGCGCATTGAGAAGTTTTTGCAAATACAGAGAGAGCGCCGGTCAAATATTTGCGCGCGCGCGCGCAGTTTTTTTTTTCCCCGTTTACGCGCGTGTAAAAATGATAACGGCTTTTTCATTCCGCTTTTTACGGAGCCGCCGCGCCTGCAATGTGGACGGCAGGATTAACGGACGCAAGCGCGGTGGTTGAAATCTGCATCTTCTTGAGTCGGAGTGCGCATCGAGGCGCACGCAAGAAATGCATCAGCATCCGCGGCCACTTGTTTACGAGTGAACAAAGCTGTCATCGATTCGGGGAGGAGAGAATCCGTGTCGATGTACAGGTATAATACTTTGCAGCTGCGGGGTTAATTAACTGGTGGAAGGATGTCGTTATCTATATGTAACAAAAGTACTCATATCATGCGGCTACAATTAGTCTAAATTAACCTACGGAGATTACGGTCTTTGTTATTCCAATATATATATATAATATATATATATATATATAATTAGTAGTGTGCGGTGCTCGCGCGAAATATGTACGATATACAAGTAAGTATGAGAAGTACGTGGGTGATGTAAGACTATGATATATATATATATATAAATGTGGCCTATGCAGGTATATTAGGAGGATAAACTCTGTTATATATTAAATATTTATAGACTATGAGAATATTTCTAAGGTATAAGATGATTCAATGTCACAGCAGCTCCTATTACAAAATTACGGATTTACATAATATATAAGGTTTTACAGTCTGTGTTAATATTACGCTGACGAAATTAAAAACTGCTTATATGACAGACAATAAATATAAAAGCCAAAGAAAAGAAGGTATATAAAGATACAGTGTCTAAACTCTATATGCGATGCGTACGTTTCCTGCTTCGGAAAAACTCCATTAGTATGGACGCACGCGCCGCCATTATACACCGGCGGACTCGTGCGGCGTGAAAATTTGCAGCGCGCGCGACTCTTCCGCGAAAGAAGAACGCGAGGGAGGAGAGGAGAGAGGCGACGGCGGCGGGGGGAGGGCGAGAACAGACTGTCTCTCCTCCGTCTCCGTCTCTCTCTCGCTCCTCGCTCGCGGCGTTTGTGTTTGGCAAGTACTTACCAATTCTCTATCACGCCGACGTTCGTGAAGTTGGGCGGGAAGCTCGCCGCCGCCATCTCCGCCCCGTGCGACGGACGTTCGCCGATTCCAAGTCACTGAAACAGCCAGAAAGCACAAGAGACGACAGTTCAGATGGTCTTCTTTTTACTGCCTGCAACTCGCCTGCGAATTAACTCTCTCTCCCGGCGAGGCGCGCATCAAAAATTCAAGCTTTTTTTCCTCAAAGTCACGAGTCCGACGTCGCTCTCCCTGTCATTTTCGTCGCGATGAGGCCTCGCGAACTTTCCGAGAATTCAATTTCGAACGTCTGCCGATGCAACTTTTATTGCGTTTCAAAACAAAAAAAAAAGAACCCATTTCTTATGTCGTAATAATATGCGGCCCCGAAGGGCTTTATTCGACGATGCGAAATTTTTCATTTGGCGACAGGTATTGATAACCCGCTGTAAATAAATAAAAGATATTGCTTCAGCTGAAATCGATATTATAAGAATATTTGTACCATCCGCGAGGAAAAAATTGAAAGTAAAATGAAATATTGAGTACCGACGCGCGGAGAAGTTTGCAAGCACCACCGTATAAAAAGCTGTTCGTTTTAAAATTGTCACCCTCTCCTCCCTATATTACTCGGAGGCTTTCAGCAAAAAAATGTATATCGCGCGTATATCCGATGCAATATAAATGTAATGTGTCCATAACCACTTTCTCCGATATTCGCGTTTTGCGCGAAAAGATTATTGGCGAAATTTCCCGAGGATATGAAGGGAATTTATTCGGGGTTCGCGCATTTACATTTTCATGGCTGTTTTAATTCACTTTTATGTTCTTTTGTCGCGGCCTCTCTATGAAGGCGCTATTATTTGAGACTTTTGGCGTTTGCAAAAAAATGTTTATTCTGCGCTTTAATTACAACCGCGCGGCCCGGCTTCGAGGCGAGATATTAATGTTTTATCGTCATTCGACTTTCTGCACTTTATGATTTCAAGGCTGAATAGATTTTTCATTGAAAAGGGGAAAAAAAAAAAGGAAAATTAACGAGGATGCGGGGCTGCGATCAAGCCGGCAGACAATGGTTTTCCAGTTTTCAGCCGCAATTTAAATGACCGTTTTCCATTTACAACCGCTATTTGTCCCCATTGTTTTTTTTTTCAGCTCGCTAATTACGCTGTTCGGGGTTCTGAATTAATTTTTGCCCTTAATTAAATCTATATAAAAGAGTTCGTTTATTCAAAAAAGATGATACTCATTAAAATTTCTAGAATGCCGGCTGAAAAAATGGGATTAAAAATAAAACTGGCCTTTCGACGGCCAACAAGCAAAAAACACTTTTCTGATCGAGGGATAAATTGTTCGCGAAACAACGGCATGGAAATAAAAAATGTATCCAATAGTTTATCGGGTAAATTGAATTGAATTCCCTAAATTCGCAAATGATTGACAACGTAAGAATTTAATACAGCTCAACGTTTGATTGACAGTTCGGATAGCTCGTCATGAGAGCTAAAGTCTCAAATCCTGCTGTCGGAATAAAAAACAAAAAAATGGCCGGCAAAAAGGAAACAAAGCCCAGACATAGACTCTCGTCTATCCTGGTAAGAAAATTTGGAGCGTGAACGGCGACAACGGCGAAAAACTGGCGAGATATTATCGACTATTATAGGAGAAGACCGGAGAATTCTTTCTCATCGCTTCAAAAAGAAGAAGAAGGAGGATGGAGGGATGGAGGGAGGGAGGAAAAAAGTTCCTCCACCCTCAATCCTCTTTTATCCACTCAACACTTCCATTCTGCCTCTCTCTTTCGGCTCGGCTGCCTTTTTTCCTCTTATATTCCCCCCCACCCCGGCTGGATTTTCCTATTGAGCGGCAAAAACGAGGCCATCGAAAAAGCGGCGGCAGCGTCTCGCAACTTCTAAATTGTCGAATATACACACACGTTTGCGTATACAATATATAGGCCGCGGGGAAGAGAGAGAGAGAGAGAGAGAGAAGACACGGCTCCGCTCGTTACGTGTTTTTTTGAGGGAGAGAGTCGATGCCTCCCTGCTTCCTCCTCATTACAATCTGCACGAGCGGTATATCGGTAATGAACGATCTATTGTGTCCGTCGAGCTTTGAGCTTGCGTGAGTGCAAGAGAGAGGGTGAGAGAGATAAGACTGAAAAGCAGCAAAAGCAGAGAGAGAGAGAGAGAGAGAGAGAGACGGAGTCGTGTCAAAGAATGAGCCATGAAAACGGCACTCGTTAATGGACTCCTTTTTTTCTTTCTTTCCCGTCTGTCTCTCTCTCCCTCTCCACGGTGGCATCCACTCTTTCTCGCTCTTTAGCTTCTTCAAAGTCGCGCCCGCGTTATTTTCCTCCACAACTCTCTCTCTCTCTCTCTCTCCCTGGCCATCGAGTCTCTCTCGCTATCTTTTTTTTTCTCTCTTTTAACCTCTTCTCATTCATTCTATTTTCCAGGCAAACTTGCTGCAGGCGCTCTTTTTCCGCTCTCTCTCTCTCTCTCTCTTACCGTCCGACGTAAAATTTCCAATTACTGATTAATTGTTCTTGCGCCTCCGCTGCTTACAGACTTTAAAAGCTGCTTGTAGGAGCATCTGCTTGAATTCGCTTCCAACGCAAAGGGAGAGAGAGAGAGAGAGAGAGATCGTTTTTAAAATAGGCGCTCGCATATTTTTCAGCATTCCAACGAGCTCCTATTTTATCTTTCCAATTGATCGGTCAATTAACGTGGAATAGGGAACGCGTTTCATATCTTAATTTAAACCTCCCACTCGATGCAGTCTATCAAGCCCCAATCCAAGGTGCTCAAAAACTATTTTAAATAGTCTAAATATACATAAATAAAAAGCCGCACTGCATAAATCAAAATATTAAAATTTCAAGCTCGCGCAATTACATCGCGATTTAAAATAGTTGCGAGAAAACAGGATCCAGGCGCTCGGCCGTTTGTACAACGAGGTTCTTTTTTGCGAATAATCGAGGGCCGCATAAGGCATTTTGAAAATTATACAAGACGCCGTCGCGTAGGTGGGTGCCGCCATTAAAAGCAACTTTTAAATATCGGAAAACCTTTGCGGGGAAAGGACAAAGCACTTGCAAAATTATACGGTACTTCACGCGTGGGAGGAGCTCTCCTTTGTGAGCAAACGATTTTTAGGGGCAAAAAATCCGGAATGTTAGGATACGGCAATCTTAAAAAAGTTCCCCGAACGTATACGGATACATACTTTTTCTCAAGAATTTCCAACAAAAACTGTTATATCGCCGCGTTATCCTCAAAGAGAGTTTTTGCCGCGGAGAGAGAAAAAGAACACACCCGCTATCTGCATACGCTTAAAACGAAACATTCTCCTTTGTTTTTCAAACTCGAATCCGAGCAGACAGAGAGAAAGAGCACAGATACGGGTGTTATGAATCTTTAAGGGAAGAAGGTGTCAATCGAAAAAAAAATATTCAAAGCTCATCGATCTCCCGCCGAAGCGGACATCCGCGCAGTTTTCCGCGTTAATATTCATGCGCAAGACAAACAAGCCTCGGCCGGAGTTCGGCGCGTTTCAAAGCCCGCACCGGCCGCCGCGTTATTTTCCTCCTGTTGCATCGTTGCGCTTCCCTGGGCATCGACCTCTTTTCCAGCTTCTCTCCCGCATCGATCTTCCTCTCTCTCTCCCTCTCTCTCCCTCCGGGCGAGCTCTTATTTTCAGAAAAAATTCACTCCGCGCCTCGGCTGCGCGCTGAACAAAAAAATGTACGAATTGCTGATTAAAAATTCCAGCGCGGCTTTAAAGAGCGAAGAGCTCCTTTAAAAAAAAAAAAAAAAAAAAATTGCACGCCCGCGCGCGCGTAGGGGAGTAATTCGCGCGTGCGTCTTCTCTCTCGCCAAAGTCCGGGTGTGGGCGAGAGCGGCCGAGGGACGTGCGTTAAATCCACTTTCTAATCGTCCGTTTTGTTCCGCTCTTACGTAAGCCCCCGTCGTCCCGATGCAGCCTACGCCGAGAGCGCCAACTGACTAAACCTCCTGGGATGAGCGCGGGAGAGAGGCTCCTCCTTTAATTAAAATTACCGGCGAATTATTATTATTTTCGAGAGGGAACAATGAAGAGGCGGATGTACGGCGGGTCCGATTTATTGCATCTCGCGCGTTATTGTTGCGATTCTATTCTCGAGCCGTAAAAAGTGTTTGACGAAGCACTAATGACGCAATTGCGATTGTTGGGCAGAACTGAAAAAATGGCCGTAAAAATAAAATGTGACTGCGAAAATATTTTGCTCAGCGGATTATATACTTTTGCAATTTGTTTTCTCCTGCTTATTTCGATACTCCATTTCAGGCAGCTCTCAGTAATTCTCGGATAAAGCCGACAGATCGGCGCCCCTAATAACCTGCAGATCCATAATCCAATAAAGTCCAGCGATAAAGTCCAGCTTTCGCATAAAAAGGGTAAACTCGTCGTACAATGCAGAGACGACAAAAGGCAGCTCGTGCAGCAGCACCGCTGCAGGAGCAGGGAGAGAGAACTCTCGAGGCTCTCTCTCTCTCTCTCGCTCGGCCCCGACAATGGCAGCAGCTCGCTGCGCAAAGACAACGCGCGCGCGCGCGCGCCTCTCGACGTTTATCGAGCGATAATAATTACGCGGGCCGCGCGCGCGCTCGCTCTTTTTCCCGGCGCCTCTCTCGATCTTCCCAGCGGCGGCGGCGGCGGCCTTCTTGAGGCTCATTAAGAGGGATGCAAATCGGTAATGACGGTAACGATGTCGCGATTGAATATATATATAGAGAGAGAGAGAGGGAGAGAGGGCGAGTGTATAACGGCGCGGTGGGACGGGCGGTTGCCCGGGCTAATTAGCATCTCCAGAGAATCGAGACAGATCGATCGGCGCGACGTGCCGTCGCTCTGGCTGTTGCTGTTGCCTCTCTCTCTCTCTGCACGGCGGCGGCGTCGCGGGAGAGACGGTGGCGTTGAGAGAGAGAGAGAAATCTCGCCGCCCGCCGTGTCACGGACCGGGAATAATTATTTTTTCGCCCCCGACACGCGACGAGGAGCCGTGATTGACTAAATATTTAGTCGAGTACGCCTCGGGTTCTTTCAATTAATTCCGCGGTGACTTTGTTATCCGATGCCGAGTGAGGATGTTTAATAAGAAGCTGTTTAATTCGGTGTCTTAAGAAATTCGTAAGGAGAAGGCTTTTTTAAATCGTTCGGTGAAAGTGCTCGGTCTAAAGAAAGGGTATAGTTTTTTTTTCTAGTTTTTTTTTGCCGCCGTTCGAACGCGTTGTTTCGTTAAAGTTTGATCTTAATAATAGTGCGTTTCCTTGTCAAAGCGTGTAATTAAAGGCTCAAGAGCTGAATAACTTTGAGCGAAGCTTTGTTTCTTTAGGAAAAATTCGAGATTTATGGTGCGGTTAAAAAATTCTTAGTTTTTTCTTTCCCCGAGGTAACGGCTGTGTAAGCGGTTAGAGAAAATAAATCGGCGCGTAAGCTAAATTATTCAAAAGATTAATTGCACAACTGCACGATAATGATAAAAAGGAATTTCCGTGAAAGCAGTGATTGAAATTGATTAATTGATAATTCGACTGGGAGTTTGCGTAAACGAGGGTATTCCTATATATATATATAGATATCTCTATAGCTTGTTGAACAACAAAGTTTTTAGTTGGACTCACGGATGGCTACGCCTCGAAGTGGTATAGTTTACTCATTTCCTCGGAGTATTAAGTTTTGAGGTAGTTTTTATTGTGCGGCGGGGAAAAAAGGAGAACCCTGGATTAAGAAGTTAGCGGTTTAAACGCGAAAATTCATTAACTTTCATTTGGAAAACGAATCATAATTAGCACCTTGCGGGAGGTAAAAATCTACTTACTTCTTTTAAAACTGATGTTGAGATTTCACGAGAATAATCAGATCAATTTCACTTAAAAATTCTACACTGAGAGAAAAAAAAGGAGTAAAAATTACTATTCTGTATCGTAACTTGAGCTATGAGAAAAAAACAAGATTTTTACTATTGAATAGTAAATATTATAGTTCACTATTCATGAATAGTAAATATTATTTTTCTTTTCGTATCTATAATTTTCGACTTTAATATTTACTATTCAGTTTAGTAAAAATCTTTTTTTTTTCTTCTCATATCTCAAGTTACGGTAACAGTAGTAATTTTTACTCCTTTTTTTCTCTCAGTGTATATCACATTGAATGAAATCCGTGCGACACTCTCGTAAAATCGGTCTAAAAATATATTTTTTATCGACGGGCAAATTAATAGCTTCGCGGAAATTTTCGCCGGAACGAAAAGCCAGATTAAAAATGAAAGGAGCCAAAGCGTACGCACCGCGCGCGCAGTAGAAACTAGATCGTTGCGGTCAGACACGCCATCAGACTCCATTATTCAGCCGCATCACGTAGCCTTAAATTTTTTAGGCTCGCCTCTCCCGCATTATATCCCCCCGAGCTTAGCCGCAATGAAATCGCAGGCGCCATTATCGCGCGGCGAACGAACGAAGGAGGAAGGCAAGAAGGCGGCCGGCAGTCTTCTTTCAGCGCAGCTGCCGCCGCCGTTGCCGCCGCCACCCCGTTCCGGAGGGGGCGGGGGTGTAAAAAGTGGCTCGCAAGCCCGGAATGATTAAGCGGCGCGCTGTGACTGCCATGCAAATCACGGCCGGCGTCTAATGTCCCTTTTTCCGCCGAAAAAGCAGACTTCATCGCCGCGCGCAGCTGCGATTATCGGGAAATTCCGTCGCTCTCTCCTCTACTCCTCCGGCGGCGGCAGCGGCGTGATTCGATTAGCATTGGATATCCGTCGTACATCCGCGCGAAAATAGCGTCGCGCGGCCCGTAAATTATCCATGGGAGATCGCTTTGAATATTGTAGGCGCGCGCGATTCGATCGGAGCGAGGCTTCCGCTAAAAGCGCAGCCCCTGAGTGGCTTATAATGGCCGAAACTGAATAATGCTTATGAAGCGTTATTGCGCCCCTGAGTTACTTCTGTAATGCGGCCTGGATTATTTTCCCCTGTTTTATTGCCCGGCGAGGCGCGAGAGAGGAAAATGTGCCGCCTGCAAAATTTACATTCGCCGAGAGCAAGATGCTGCTAGCGACCCGTTCTTTACGGAAGTCTGGCCTCTCAATTTTGGGGCTTCTTGAAATTATCATTTTATTATCTGACGCCTGCAGTGTACCACTTGAGAAATTCATGTTTTTCAGAACTCTTCCGATCCGTTTGCAAACAGTCTAATTGGGATCCTCTGGAATTCAACACCGAAATTCGATACTGATGAAAGTGTCGGGTTCATACTCTTGGGAAACGTAATTACTGGTATTTGACCGGATAATAATGGAACGAAGTTATAGTATTTTCAGGATATTTGACGCGATCGAATTATTCATTGTAATATAATTGAACCTGAACGTAACAACTTTATTTCGCCAAAACTCGATAATACGCACGGAATTTTCACGATACGAGTAACAAATTTAGATTGACATGTGATTTGTAATTACCGCAGACTGTCAAAACCAAAAAAATTCCGACACTTCCCTGGTAGAATTTGCAGCTTTGAAAATAGCCAAGAAAATAGTTAATAGATAAGTCTCGTGACTATTTAATAGGTCGCGATGAAGGCTTTTTTTCACATGATTTCGCTATTAAATAGACTAATAATTGTCTTTCTCATTGACATTGGCTAGTAAATAGCTAAGAAAGTTATTGTTCTAATGTGAAATATGCCTTAACATAATAAGATAAATTTTACCTTGTAAATGCCTAAGAAAAAATTCCACATTTTAAATTACCCAAAAATTGGATTTTAATAGCTAAGAATCATATTATCAGCTTTCAAAACTTTAATTATAAATCTTTCTTTATGTTTCGTTATAGAACATTAAACGTTAATAAACAACTATAAAATGAAAATGAACTTGTTCCTACTTAATCTTTTCTATTGCTACCTCTTTCCTTAGGTAAGAAATGTTTTCTATTTCTACCAGGGATTTATAGAGAATTTTAATGAAAATATAGCAAAATTTACCAAACAGTATAGTAAAATTTCTTACAAAGTATGGTAATTTGTTTGGTTTTGACAGTCTGTGGTGGTAATTTTTACAAGACTATTTGTAATTTTTATTACATTTCTTCTCTCCAGTGCAAGAATTATTTTGAGCAATTTAGAGCCATTTTGTATATTTAAATGGAATATGAAATAATGCTCGAGGCTATTCATTAATTATTATCATATGGATTCTAAGCGTAATTACAAATTCGCATAACCGCTATTATTCTATAAATATGCATCGGGGCAGAAATTATTGAAACCCCGCATTCTCCTTATTAAAAATAATAAATCCGAGGGAAATAATCACTTTTACCCCGAGGAATCTCGCGAAAATCAAATTTCCTTTTTAGCCCGGTGAATTAAGAGAATTAATGTTCCGCGAAGGGCCTCCTCGCAGATGATATTTCTCGAAGAAACCAATTTCCGTCGGCGTGTAACAAGCCGCCGTCTCCCGGCTCTCGCACAATTTCCACCTAATGCATTTCTTACGTCTCTCGCGCGCACTTCTCGCCGCGTCCGCGCGAAATAAAATATAGAGCAGCGTGTGCGAGCGCGGCCACTAATTTTAGCCGCACTTCAATCCATCAAAGCCCGCGATCTTTCCGCTTCTTTTCCCGCGGCATCATCGCATTAAATAAAAGCCAGCCGGGCGCCGCAGTCGCAGTTTCGCGCGCGCTTGGTAAAATTCCAAAGCTCTCCAGGACGACGTTCTCTTGGCCGGCGACCAGCGGCGGCGGCGGCGGCGGCGGTAGCAACGCGAGTCGAGGTCGAGGCGCGGGGAAATGGAAAAAGGCAGAGTAACGAGATCTAACGAGCGATCGTTACTCCGGCGAAGCGGCCAATCGAAAAAGCAAGGCAGATTGGCATTTTTCTCGAGACGCTAAAGTCGATGTTTACCGGAGAGTTTTTGGCCCAAGGGAGAGGCTAGAGAAGAAAGTGATTAAGCGGGAGAGTCTTCGCGTCGGATGCTTTTCGACGTTTTTAGAACGCTGCGCCGTCGAACGGGTTAATTTGAAGGAACGATGCAAACTTGAATCTAAAATTATCGGGAGGACACTTTTATTCTCAATTCGACTTTCTTGTAAAGACGTGAGAAACGAGCTTCCAAGGGGGAAGAGCAAGTTTAGCATGACGAAACAGGTATCGGGGAAAATGACGTAAGCCCGTCGACCGGACGGGTATAAGCCCTAGATACGTCGAGGGTAGTGCCCGTGACGCGCAAAAGACTTTTCGGAGGACCTTCACCGAGAAAACTCGATGTTATTTAGGATGCCAAATTTAGATGCTCGTTTATCACTTTGCGCACGTAAGCTTCTGAGCCGCGCGGCGCGGCCACCCGCAATTTTTCCCCGCCCGCAAATTGCTCCTTTCGCATTTTTTTTCTCTTTTTTTTTTTTTTCATAATCCATCGACGAGTCGCGCAAGAGGAATATGAGAAAAAAGGTGTCTGCAGTGCTCAATTGAAAAATTCCTCTTGACGTCACGGGCTGCGCGAGAGCAATGATCCGCAGTTACGTGACCCGAGCCGCATCACGTTCGCTTGTTTTGAGATCCGCCGCGGAATATTTTCGAAAAACAAAAAGGATATATTTCATCCCCCCGCCGTTTCCAAACCCACGCCTCTCGCTCTCTCCCTCTCTCTTTCTCGCGCGCGAAATAAAAACATTCCTCCTCCAAGCGTAAATAATCCTTTTTTTTCCCTCCTCCCCCGGCGGCAATCAAAAAATGCACGTACATCCCACGAACGACACAGAGCCCAAAGCCAATAAAACCCCCGGCAAAACAATACGCCGCGGAAAAACTCGACTCTCCCCGCGCGAGAAAAATCCGCGCGTAAAAAGCGAGATCCTATCCTCCGACTTAGCTCCGCAGACGCGAGCAAATAGAATCGCTGAATGGCGTCATTGTCAGGCGGCGTGTCGGCCTGATCCTCGGGATGAATCTCGTTTTGAGGCGATTTCCAGCTGCATTGTGTCTCTCCCTCCGCGCGCGACGTCTGAGCTCTATCTCTCTCTCCTCTGTTTTCGGCTGCGCGGAGCCGCGGAGGGAGAGCGAGGAGGACATTGATCTCGAGATCTCTCGCGTGCGCGAAAGCTACGACCCTTTTTCTCACTTAGATCCTTCGACCTCTCTCTCTCCCTCTCTCTGTCTCTCCTTTCTCGTTCGGAGCGAGGGATCTCGTAAGTTTCCGTCTGTTTCGCTGCACGCGAAGAGCCGCCGTTGTCTACGAGGAGGAGACGCCGACGCCGCTCTCGAGAGCCTTCTTTTAGGCTTTTCGACGCTGCTGGGCTCGAGGCTTTGCGCTACTCCGTTAGAGTACCTACGGAGTGTAGTCGGAATTTTCAGCCGAATGCGAAAATGCCGCGTGCGCCGCCGCTGCGCTTTTTTCGCGAATAATCTCCTTATTTCGGAATTTTCGACATTTTACAGCCGTCTCTCGACTTTCGATTTCGAAATTCGCAGGAGATCCGTTAACTTTCCTATCGGGGGAGTAATGTTTTGCTTTTACGCCACTGGTGAAAAGTATTGTGTTTCAATACGAGGCTTTTCTAGACAGCAAGTTTGGCTAACGGCGGGGAAAAACTGCCGGACGCCATAAATCCTTGTTATTGGCCCGTTCTTATCAATCCAACGAATGCTCAGCTCTATCCCCTTTCGTTGTAAACGTTTTTCTTTTACCAAATCCAACAAAATAACAGTACTATCTATTTATTGGAATATTAATTGAACGTATAAATCACGGAGAAAATAATTTCTTGATCAGTTCGAGAGGAATTTTTTAAAATTCCTACATGAATTGTGCGGGCGAAAAAAGGTGACGTCAAAGCCTCGAGTATTTATTCCAACCGAACACGTCCAACTTATTCGCAACGAGCCTTTTTCTCCGTTCCGCTCTCTTCCCCCCTTAAACCTCGGCAATTTTTCTCCTTCTCCGGGAGTACGGCGCGGGGCTGCCGCGACTTATCGCCGTCTTTTTTTCGGCGCTCTCTCTCCCGAGTGCCTGCTTTGACCTTTTAGCTCTCCTAAATTCCCTTTTCCATTCCCTCTCTCCGCGCGAACGACTCCGCTATATACCTGTATCCGCGCGCGCGGAGATCGACGCCGGGCAGCAGCTGCTGCGTGCTAAAGCGCCGAGGTTGCGATACGACGATTCGATTATAATGGCGTGGCGTGCGTTATCTCGTCATGTCGGGGTCGATCGATCCTTAATAGACAATGAGGCCGCCGTCGCTGCCGAGAGAGTGCCGGGTTCGTGTATAAAAATCAAAACTCGTAAAACGCACTTTCCTCTCTCTCTCTGCCCGACGGCTCTAAAAAATCGAACGAGCCTCGCGCGATTTTCAATTTCCATCAGAGAGCCGCGCGCGGGAAAAAAAAAATTAGCCCTTATCTTTTTTATTGGCGGCGGGGGCGTTATCGTTATACGCCGAGCGAACGGTGCGCTTTTCCTCCGGCGAATGAATAACTTTGCTTTTGAGCGCCGCGAAGGTTATTGCGTGTTGCGCACTTAAACGAGCTAAATTTTTAATTTTCTGGTAAAGAGAACCGTGGCGTACGCGGATAATAAAATGTTACCTGTTGAGCATCGAGAGGAGATCGCTTTTTCAATTTGAATATTTTAGTATTTTTGCTTTGAGAGAAAACAGTTTTTAAAAGTACGAAAATTAAAAGCCGTCGTGCTTCAGGCCAATTTCCACAATTTACCGCAGACGTGTGATTTAACGTTAAAGTTTCGACGAGGGTTCAAAATTCGACCTAAACTGGAAAAATATTTCCCATCGAGAAAATTGAAGAAAGACACTAATGCGCGGGAACGAGAGCTTTTGACAAAAAGAAAAAAAAAAGCTGAAGAGGATGGAAAATGGTTATAAACAGCGAGAGAGATTAGCGCGGCTGTTGAACAAAAGTTGAGTAAACGCGATAAACGGTGGAGCGCACTCGTAGCTTGTCTCCTCAGTGTTTCGTTATCGTCCTCTCCCGGCGGCGGCGGCGTCGGCGGCTGTAGCACACAGCTAACGCTGAAGTATCGCCGCAAAAAAGTTTACCCAGGCGCCATTACCCGGAGAGCGACGGCGGCCGCGATGCCTCGGTGTCCTCGGTACGTCTCGCAAAGCGTATTACGCTAATTAAAAACACAGGCGGAGCGCTCGGCGCTCGCGCCGCGAGAGAGAGACTACGAGGCTCTCAAAGCCGCTCTCTTTTCCGCTCCTCGCTCTTTTAATTCCGGCCTTTTCGTGCACATCAGCCCGGCGACGACGACGCCGGCGATGGCCATTGTGCCGCTAGACAAAAAACGGGGTCAGAGATACGTAAGTTCGCGCCGCGGAATATTCCCCCCCGCCCGCCCGAGTCCCTTTCGGGCCCGGCGACGCGCGTCTTTTTCCGCGGCGCCTACAAAGCCGGATGGAAGCAGCGAGCAGGCCTTTTTAGCGAGGCGCGTTTTAGCGACAATGCCCCCCCCCCCCCCGACTACTCTCGCAAAAGAGAGCGCGTGTTGTCCCTGTTTCCGCTCGCGGAGCGGCTCTCGCAAAACTGTGTCGCCATTGTCGGAAAGCTCGGCGAGCTCGGCGAACAATCGCGATAATGAGAAAGCTACACGCGCGCGGATCGCGGGGCCCTTTATTCCGACCTAATGCCATCGAGATTACGAGTTTCCGGAAATCGTCGTAAAGCTGCTTTACGGCGCCGCGATGAATGCCCCCTCCTCCCGTCGAACCGCAGACCGAGAGGGCGTTAAATTAATCTGTTTTATTGTACGAGCCTCGGTGCGGTGCGTCTGCGCTGCATTTTTCTCGCTTTGGCGGGAGATCGGTCGTAAAAAGCTCTCTGCTCCGCTCTCTGATCGTAATTCGCGCGGGAAGAGTCTTCCCCTCGAAAAAGTAAATTAGCTCGAGACTTTTTGTTTCGTGCCTGGCTCGCCTTGGACTTTGCCGGAAAAAGCGCAAACGATTTAAAGAGTGCAGGTAAACAAGGGCATTATCGGGGTGTACGTAATGCTTGTATCGCCCGCGGAGCGATTACAAAATTTTATAATTTTATTGATGCCGAACAGCCTTCCATTTGCATAATGCAATAATTTTCGATATATTTCGCGAGTCATAAATTAAAGCTCTTTACAGCGCGACGCGCATAAATTATATTGAATTAAATATTCTATTTGAACTTACGCGATGAGGCAAATTTAGTGGACGATGACGTGTATAACTCACCTGGAACATAAAAAAAATGAAACGTTTAATGTGGGGCAAAAGGTGAAATTCGAATGCTATCAATTATTATTTTAGTTTGAAAAGTAATATTTCCGCTTTAATGGATCCTTATTGATTTCCCGGTGAGAGGTGCAATTCAATTTTTATAAAACCAGTGATAGACTTTTGATTTTCCATCGGTCAATCCGTCTTCAAATGAAAAAAGCTCTGGATTAACATATTCAGCGGTAAAAATTCAACTCGGAACTCGCTTCTATTTCTGTACTTGATAATTGCCTCGAACGAGATATTAAAGTTTATGAGATCTCCACGACGTGAAATACTTTTTTATGGACTTTTAAAAAATTTTTTCGCAAAAATGAGTATACTTCGGGTAAAATAAATAAGCGAGTCTCGAAAGTTATTTTAAAACAGTTTAAAAATGTTTCGCCTCAAGGCACATTACGCTCTTCTGTTTACGTTTCTGTTTTTTTACCCAACACAAGCGAGGGTAAATTACATTTGCCGCGCGTCCCACGTTTTGTTTGAACATACGTAAACATGTATTTATTTCTGTTTGTAGGTCAGAATTTTACTAAATGACGATAATTTAACGGTAAGTACTGCCTTCCGCCACTGTATTTAAATAAGATAATTCCTACCAATTTTTCTAATCAAAACAGAACAGGCAGCTACTGGACTACGCTGAGAGTATTAAAGCCGAAGTGATTTTTAAGGTAAAACCGAATTTCTATTAAAGTTTGTCGAAAGCAGCAGCCGAGGAAAAGTGCGCGCGCGCGCGCAACACAACGAGCGCTCCGAATTAATTCTCGTGAAAAATTTTTCGCGGTTTACAGAACTACTTAACTTGCGGTAATTATGCAGGATTTTGCAGCTCGGGCTCGGGGATGGTAGAACTCCACAATGAAGAATACTGTAAGGTAACTCGTTAGTTCATTATTCACGTTGATTTCGCCGTTTTTTTTTTTACCGTCTTATTGCGGGCATAAATAATTTCAGATGTGGCTCGGGAATTACTTATGCAAGAACGCACAAGACGCCAGGGGTATAAGAAACACATTAAGGCAGATACAGTCCAGACAGAGAAAACCGTACGATTACTCGTCCAATGTGTATCACTGAATAAATAAGACTTTTCTGATTTTTCCAATTTTTTTTCATTCGAAAACTCACACCATTTTCCTCGTATTAATTGCGAAAAGAAAAGCGCTTTTTCACTCCCGAACGGGCGCAGGCGAGAAAATGAAGAGTAATTCAGTGCGGCGTAACGAGAACATTAAACGGCTCGGATTAATTACTACAAAGGTTAGTAATTTGGAAACCACCGTCACCCCCGTGTACTTTGACAGTTGGGATGCATTAGACTGCTCCGACAAAAAGGGATTTTACCAGTTAATATCGTGAAATAACCCAAGAGCCGCAGAAAGATCGTTTTAACTTCCAACAAATGAAATTACGCACAAGCTCGCGAGCTTCGTAAAAAAAAAGAAAGACACGAGTTATACGGCGGCGATACGCGAACAAATAGAAAAGTAATTACCCTATAACTCGGGGTAGCCTTTCGCGTACAAAAAAAGGCGGGAAAGTGGGCCAGCGCTCTCTCTCGTAAAGGGTTAATGTTGCTCGGCGATAAGGGCCTTCTCCGGCGCGCTCTCTGCGCATGCATACACACAACGATCCGCCGGGCAAGTTTGGCCGCAAGCCCGGCCGGCCGTCTGTTATACCTTCGCCTCTCTTCAAATCGACTTTTGCGCTGGTACTGTTTGGACTCTATGCCAAAGCGAACAGAGCGCCGAGTCGGAGTCGTGTGCTTGCAAGGAGCCGTTGGAGAGCCCGACGTCTCGGATCTGGAGATTTTTATCGCTGGATTGGACCGAGATGGAAGGGCCGAGCCCGCGATTTATCAGGTGCTAACTGGTCATTTCTCCGAGCAAATTGCCGGGGCGACATGTGATCGTGGAGTTGTAAGCAGCCTCGGGGATCGATTGCTTTTTGGAGTTTTGCGTTATTTTCAACGGCGAGTCTCAGATTTCAGAGTAATATTTCCCTCTGCCCGGCGAGAGGATGCAGTGTTTGTAATTTCTAAAGCCGGCTCTTATTCATCTTGAAAATGTAGAACAAGCATCGCTGAAAAAGGATCCTCTCTCGCGCGCGGCCCTAAAAATCGTCGAAATTACTTCGAGACCTGAAATACGTGGAGAGCTGCAGCAGCAGCAACGGCGGGCGCACGGGAAAGAAGAAAAAAAGAATCGAACAGGCCATTAAAGTGGCCAATAACTCTTGCCCGCGTCCAATCGGGGAAATTCAGCGGGAGAAAAGATGGCCGCGCTAAATGCAGCAATAGGAGTTCGCACGCGCGCAATAAAAAGGGGGAAGCGAGAGAGAGAGAGCAAAAAGGCTCTCCGGCGGAGAAGGCTCTCGGCGCCCGGCCAAACTCGAGCAATTAGCCGGAGGAATCTTCGCGGCAATCGCGCATTAGTTTTTAGCTGTGCCCGCGACGGGGCCACACAGCAGCAGCAGCAGCAGAAGCGGCAGCAGCCCTAACGGGATTTCCGGCGAAGATCTCGCCCGAAAGTTTCGAGTAGGCTCGCGAATACGATCCCCGGATACGGGCGCTATGCAGAAACTCTCTCTCCTCCCCCGACTAATCCGGCTCGCCTACGCCAGGCAGCAGCCTCCATTGTGTCCTACGCGAGGCCCCGGAGTACTTTTCTTCTCTTTCCCGGCCGTTCCCGCCACTTCCGCCTCGCCTGCCATTTTAATCTCCATTCAGGATCTTTACGGAAAAATGGCTGGGAGCCCTTCCCCTCCCGCCCTCCCGCCCCGGACCTATACATGTACTCCCCGCTGCGGAGATGAGAGGCGCGTTGTTGTTTGCCAGCAGCGCGCGGCCCCGACATCGACCGGCGGATCGAAGCCAGTCCAATTGATTATCTCGGGTGCCGTGTTTTTCTCTCTCCCTCTCTCTCGCTCATTTCTTTCTCTCCCGACGGGAGAAACTTCAATAAGGCGCGGCATTCTTGCTCTGCGGTTTAAACAAATACATTTCGGGCTATTGTCGCTCGGGCGCCGCGAAATCTCGTTAAGAAACGTCAACAAACGACGTCGAGCGCCGAGTGTTTATAAAACTTGGGGACGAGTATCAAACCTTAAACCGCACGAGAACTTTTTCCAGGAGTTTTAATTTCATTTGACGATTTTAATCCCCGGGGGGTAAAATTTGAATCTCTGTTCATAAATATCATCGAGTCGGTCGTTATTAATTTCTTTTATTACATCCGTTGGAATTGTTTTGAAAGAATAAAATTTTGTACAAAGTACTGATCGCGAATATTCTATATAAATCTTTATAAATATGACGTCCGCTCATGATTTACATTGTGGCGGTAATAAATATTACACTTGTGCAAGTCGATACGAAATCGAAATTCTTTATAAACATACACACGCAGCTGTAAAAAACTGGGTTGACGCGATCGTTCGAATTCAATAATAAAAAGGATTTAAACTGCTCTGATTTCTCACGCTCTACTCGCTCTCGAGTAAAATTTAAATTTTCACGCGCTAAACGGGGCAAAAATACACACACACACACGCAAACCCGCAGCTCCCGACCAATTGAAAGCGCACGAGCAGGTTAATGCAGCGTAGTCGCAAAGTTCGCTCGGGGGAACAAAAAAAAAGAAGAAGAAGCTTAATTCGTCCCCGCTCGCTTTCAATTGCAACTAGCTGCGCGCGGCGCGCCTTGAAAAAAGCTCTCTATCTCGCGCGAGGAAGAATTCTCCAACTCGATCTTGACCCGAATCCAATCTGCACCTTCCGCCGATCGAATATCGCGCTATCGGACGACCCTCGACCGGGAATGAGAAATCGCTCGGCGCTCTTATTTTCATTCCTAGCTAGAGAGAGAGAGAGAGAGAGAGAGAGAGAGCGAGCCGTCGTCGCCGGCGAAACGGACTGGACCAGATGTAGGCTAAATCCGTACGCAGCAGACGCGACGCCGCGGCCTGACCCTTAACACCCCGGTGCAGCGGCAGCTGCGAAAAAACGGCCGGATTGCGTCAACACGGGATGGCACTCATGCCAATTGTGCTGCCGCCGCTGCTGCCGCTGCTCTCGCGCGCGCGCGAACCTCTCGAGACAGACCGAGAGTGGAGAGCCTCGCTAGTTAATGTCGTCGAGGTTTTGAAGGTGTCGAGAGTCGTCGAGCTACTACCAGTTGCGCCGATGCGATTTCTTGCCTTTTTTCGAAACCGCCGCTTTTTCTCTCGTTTTTGCCTAATTAGCCGCCCCAGAGATTAAAGCGGGAGCGTTTTTTTTTTTAAAAAGGTTACGCGAGAGCTAAATAGTCCCCCCGCGCTGCCGTTTTTATTAGCTTTGATGAATTTTGGTAATGAAAAACGAGGGAAGGAGTGTTTCGTCGCTCGCGGACCCACGACAATTTAACGCAAAGATGACGTTGACCCTTTAACGTTTTTTTTTTTTTCGCGTAAATTGAGAAGGATGAGTCATGTTTTTCATTTCGCTCGTATCAAATTCCTGTTTCACCTAAATAAATAGCGTTTTCCTATCTCGAACGTGAGCTTTTTGCACAATTTCGCAGCTAAAAAGCGTAATGTAAAACGAATTTCGAACTGTATAACCTAATTTTAGACTATTGCCAGAAGTAATTACTCGGAAGCACACTTTATGAAAATACTGCTTTGTACCCGATTCGCTAATGCAGAAGTAAAGTTATCCCAACGAATATTCAATGAAAATTTTTTGCATGTTTGCGTTTAAAAGTGCGGCGACGGGAGTTAATTAGATTTTTTTTAGCGAGATTGAATAAACGCAGTTTGCCACGGCCTGCTTGAACGAAATATGAATTTTATCGCCATACTCTATATTTCCGATGATCAAGCCAAAATTGTGCGTTAATTTGAATAACTGATTCTGATTGCAATTATTGTTCGCCCCGTGCAGTTAATGAAACGTTCGTTTCAATCAATTGCGGATCTTAATAAAGACCACTGTTTTTTCGAATTTTTTAATTACCATTTTATACGATTCATCATTAGTAAGTAAAATAGTTTAACCGCCGTAGTAAAAAGTTGCGAATCGTTGCCCGAGAACATTAGCTTTTAATTACGAAAGTTTATCATTATCGTTTCATCTGTTGCAATTTTTAACGAGTGCATAAAACGCGCGAGATAAAGAAAGCAGAACAGCCGAAAGCAGAGGGAACACAAAAGCAAATAAGCTGCCCCCGAAAAATTGTTAAAAGATAAAGGAGCCTGATTGTTCGAGGCAATTTTGCGACTTCTAATTAAAACAACTGCGCACACAACAAATCCCCCGATTAATTCCCGGCGAGTTTATTAAAGCCGCCATTTTTGTCCGGCGGCCACAATGGAGTTCAATTACGAGGCAGCCAGCGTAGCAACTAAATTAAAAACCGCATACCAAACTAGCTTTAGTAAATCTTGGACCGATTGCTCCCCGCTGCAAATTCCTATCAAGATATATCCGGGGCGAAAGCTTCCGCACAGAGAGAGGAGAGGAGAGCAGCAGCAGCAGCAACAGCGAGGGCCGACCGCACGAAATGCCGGGCCGCTGCATATCGAGACTAATTCCGCTCGCTCGCAAACTCCGAGCGCCGACATACAATATAACCCCGCCGGGCGCAAAGTTCGAAAAGCTCCAGTGAGAGAGAGAGAGTAAGAGTTCGGGGGGAATGCGTTAATGGTTCGAAAACGCATCGTTCCGAGTGCCGCATACATCACCGGGCCGGCCGCTCCATTGTGGGCCCGGGCTAATTTACGAGCCAATTAATTAGCGCCGCCGCGCGCAAGCGATCATGCCAGCGATCGAGAGAGAGAGAGAGAGAGAACGAGCTGTAAGGAGTGGGTGGCTGCCGCCGCCAGAGAGAGGCTTCCCCGCTGTCCGGCGATTATTTTCCTCTGTCGTCGCGCGCCGACAAAGCTTTCCTCCTCGTCTTACGGCGGCCGCTTTGTCAAAATTGCGGGGGAGAAGTCGTCGTCGAGGAGGAGAGAGAGAGAGAGCCACTGCGTTATGACAAACTAGACGCCGTGCGGCCAACTCGGTCGTTTTTTTTTCTCTCTCTCTCTTCATTTTAGACTCTATTTTACCGAAAGTTTATCTGTCCGCGCCTTCGGGAGAGCTTTTGTGCTCGGGATTTTAGTGTCAGCTCTTCCTGACTGTCGCTTCAAAAGTGTGGGAGGAGAACCGCCAATCCGAGATCGATAGTTTTATTTCGTCGCGATTCAGCAAATGCTAAGAAAGAGAACTTATCGAACACGAGGGACTTTTACTACTTTCACCGGTGAGACGGATCCAGCACCGACCGAAAGAACTTTTCCGCGTTATACTATATACCCTTATCTCTTGTTAAATTCTTATCTTTCGACCCCATTAAATTCACAGCGTCAGCACGAGAGAGAAACAATTTCCTATTCAGAAAATCTCCGCTAATTGGCAGCCGCATATAATACCTAATTAGTATTATAAGCGCGCTTTTGGCGAACTGACGTCATGCGAGGCGCATACAGCAAAAGTACGTCAGAAAATGCCGCCGAAAGCGTATACATATACATCGCGTCGCCGGTTATCGCCGTTGCCCTTTCGGCTTCCTCCATCGTTATCCGAGAGCGAGCGTCTCCCACCCCGTCGGTCGCATAAACCGGGCATTCGGCTTCTTTCGGGCTAAACGGGAAGAGAGGAGGAGAGAGAGAGAGCGGAACTGGCGCAGGCGCTAAATGGCATGACGAGAGAGAGAGAGAGACTCTCGCGGACAGATGCGTTATAGATGACGTTATCGGCCGACAGACACACGAGTGGGCAGTGCGCGTCGGCTGGCCGGGACACGTAGGAGAGGAGAGGAGGCTGCGGCAGACAACGCGAATAATTTATCCTGCTCGTCGCTCTCTCGCTCCCGCACGTGGCGCACGTGTCAGCGGCTCATAAACGAATCAACTCTCGACGAAGGGGGGAAGGGAGGACTGTAACGCCTCTACGCCCGTGCGTGCGTGCCGACGACGCTGCTCCGCTCTGCTGGCCCTTTCGATCGCGCGAGGACTCTCTCTCTCTCTCTCTATCTGCGCGCGACTGTTGCCGATGGCCCGCTCGAGTGGCCCGTTATGGATGGCCCGGAGGATCTGCGCGCCCCCGAGCCCTTTGTCCCTCGCGGCGGCGGGCTATTTTTTGCGCGCGGCTGCTTTTGCATTTCGCGGGAGAGACTTTGAGCGTTGTACTTTGCAGCCCGACTCTGCGCGCGCGGGAAGATTACGATGTAGATGAGAAGATTTTTATCGATATCGGCGCGGGAAAAATTTGTCATGCAAATCTCGAAATTGAAAGGGCTCTCTTTTTGTGCCGATAAATGGAAAATCCTCGGGTGGGCGTCGCTCCTTTGATAAAAAAAAAAAAGAAAAAAAGCGCGAGAAAGCCCCGCGATTTCATTCACTTGTTAACCGCGTTTCTCATTGTTTTCCGAAAAGCGAAAAAAGCCTCTCGTCGGCGGCGCGCGCAAAGAGAAAGTTGGCGAGTTGCGGAATATTATAACTTTTTAAAATTTTTATGAAAGAAATTTACATGAATATTTCGCGGTGCTGAATAAGCTCGCAGGGGGGAAGGGGGAGGGGGGGACTCCTTTGTATCGCAGCGCCGCCGCCGCGAATGGCGGGGAGCATTAACATAAAAATTTTGTTATAACTTTCGCGCTATCTCCTTCCTATCTCTCATGTTTAATGCAGAGAGAAGCCACCGGTAAATAGGACAATTTTTATCGACCTATTTTTTTGTTTCTCCGTCCGAGAGGTATTAATTTGGCTTATTTACGCGGGCGACGATTTTTATCCGACCGGCGTGAAATGCGCCCGGAATTTTGATTTCCGCGTGTAGTTTGCGTTTTTCGGACGGGCATAAAACATCCGGGATTTCGTTTCTGCGGAAAAAAATCAATGTTTGCTGAAAATGTTTTGTTACAAATGCCGGAATTTCCCTACATTCGTATTCGTACGCATCTTTATCTTGCCTAGACATGGAAACAAATGCCAATGTCTTAACGATAAGCAAAAAGATTCATGCGGCGTGACGCAAAAACGGATATTTATCCCCGTCTTCCGCATTACGAAAAAGGGCGCATTGGCATTTTTATTCAATTTTTAAAAAAGAAACATCAAATTGGTTTACAAAGCAAGTTTTATTACGAGCTTTACAAGGGTTTGACTTTTGTTTCGCAGCCGGCCGGAAAAAGCGATTTTTCGAAACTATCGAATATTTCGTAAAATTTTTTCACTGTTCTCTGTGCAGTAATTCGAAAACAATACAGTTACGTCAAAACGGAATTTTTTCGCAAACTTTTTAATTATACCGGCAGAGAGAAGCCTTTTTACTTTTATTCTTTCAGCTCCGTCGTAAAAAATATGATAAAACTAAAAGGGAAACTCCATTTGGTGTTGTGCAAAACTTCCGTATTAAACCCCAATGTTTACTTTAAATTTTCTCCGATACAGAAGCTTTTACGTAAAAGAATACGCGATGAGTTGCGCAACGGTTAATACAATTAATAATTATGTCAGAAATTTACATTAAACTTCAATTCCCCCTCTTAGCTAATTCCAGAGGCTTCACTTGACTCCCCGGTGGACGAGCGGCCAGTAATTCAGTTACGGAAAGCTCATTACACGTCCTTTCGCAAAGACTTTTTTCGCCTTCGCTCGACACACACGCGCACAAAGTAGCAGCGCAGACTTTTAAGAGCGAGAAACGACTTTGTATATATATATATACAGGAGCGAGTTAAGTGCCACATCGAAGAATGAAAAATGACCGGGGGCATTGTTCATCGACGCATCGAGAAGAATACAGAGAGCCTGGAAAAATCAGAGAAAATCTGCGGGGGTATATTCTCCTAATAGCCGGGGCGCGCGCGCAAAAAAAAAAAAAAAAAAGAGAGAGAGAACCGAGAAGATAATGCGAGTGGAAAAGCTCTCCCGCTCGCGGGCAGGGCAGTTATTAATCATGAGCAGGGCACGCGTGCAAGTGTCAGCGCGCCGCGGAGAGACGAGCGGTCTGACTAATCGCTTTGCCATTACAAATTAATGTACTCCGCCGACGAGCGGCGCGGCCGTAAAAAGAAAAAAAAATTCGTCGGGCTCCATTGTACCCCCCCTCCCGAGAGCTCTCTTTTTCACTTCTCTCTACCTCCTTTCCCGCCGCCGATTTTTGAGTATATAAGCGGGGCGACAATGAGCGCGAATTGATTTTCGTGGGTTTATACGTGCGCCCGTTAGACAATGGCGGAGGAGAGGCATAAAAAGCGCGCGCGCCGCTTCAGTTTGCCCGCGGATTGGATTTTGCTCTTAGAAGGCCCGGGCAACTTCTTAGTCGCCCCGGCACTTTCTCTTCCTGGTATAATGGAGGCGCCGCGGATAATAAATTTCCGATTCGAAATTGGGTGAGTTTTTGCGCGGATAACTGTCCTGTTTTTTGGGCCGCTCCGGGAGAGTTATCGATGTTTTATCGATCGCCCCGAGAGAGTTTAATTTGTCGTATTAGAGTAAAATATCTAAATTTAACGATTCTTACTTTATCGATCGTCTTATAAGAGTTTTATAATACAGAAAAGGCAGACGAAAAGCTGGAAAATCCGGTATTTTATATTTTCCGTTTCCCGCGGGGGACATTTTACTAGCTAGTAAAACCAGAACTACTCGAAACATTTCATACCTTTATTATGACAATGTACTTGTCTTGTATTCCTACCTTTATACCTTCATGTTTAAATTCCGGTCAATCAAAGTTTTATGCACGAACACGTTTGAAGAAGAGACTTTGACTTTCCGCCAAGTCATAAAGTCCCGAAATTAGTGCTCGCACACTCGACTTCCCAGCTGGTCGAAGAAATCCGCCGATTAACGAAAAAATGCCGCAGCGAGTAATAGGCGCCAAGGCGGAGCGGCCGAATAATAATTCAGACGCGGGCGTATGCATTATACTTTAAGGAGCGCAGGCGCGCTCCCATTTTCCGGCTGCCATTAGTCGATGCTCGCCAGTTAAGAGGCATAAACAGCGCGCCGCGTCGTGCCTCCCGCCGCCGGGGGGAGTCGCCGAATCTCGGCTCGACCTACTCGCCGCGAGAGAGAGAGAGAATTGATCCCGGCTCTTTTTTTCGCGTAATTGTTATCTTCGCCGGCGATTAGGACGGGAGGGGACGCCTCGGCTCCGGGTCAAGGATTTTAATCAAACTGCCGCTGCTGCTGCTGCTGCAGGGCTCTCCGTTACCCCAAATAATGAAAATCCTCTCCGGAGAGAGAGAGAGGGAGAGAGAGATAGCCACCTGTAATTTATTCTAATAGTTCCGCGGTTATTATCCAGATAACACCTCTCCCGGAATTTAATGAAAATCCATAAGGCCGCGTTATTAACTTCGTTACTCGGCGTGATAACACATTTTTCACGCTCCGCCGCCTTTTTGTCTTCGGCTCATTCTATTTTTCAGGTTAATTTCAGATGAGAAACGAGCCTCCTTGTAGTAAAATTACATAAAATTTATTCCAGATTTAGTACCTTTACGTTTATATATTCCATCTCCAAACAAACTGCTGGGAGACTGAACTTTTATCATCAGTTAGTTCTCGAGAAACTAAATGCTGGGCGTCCTTTTATTCAGCCCCGAGGCTGAAATACGCAAACAGCAGAGTGAAAAAAAAAGACGCGTAGAAAAAAAAGTAGACTACGTAAAAAAAAGGGGGGACAAAATGTAAGCAGGAATGCCCCGACAATCTTAGAGAATGTTTTTGAAATCTGCCGGGGAAAATATTCGCGAGCGCGGCACTAGTTCGATATTAAAATCCCGGAGCCCGAGTCATTCCAGAAAAGTTTGCCTGCAACAATTCCGCCTCGCCCAGACAACAGAGAGCTTTCCCGACTACTACATCTCTCTCCTTTTCTCTCTCCGGTGAGTAGCCGGATATATACACGGGGCCGCGCGCGCTCGAGGAGGATAAATCGTGCCATCTCGTGTCCATCTACGTAATGGCAGCTGTTCTCCGCGAGGAAAGAGAGAGATAGAGAGGGAGAGATAGAGCTCGAGGACACTATTATATTTAAGACGGAAAAGAAGAAGACTCGCGCGAGCGCAAGCTTTAATATCGGGAGAGATGCATGCTTAGCTGCACAGCTGATGCCAACAAGTTGCTTTGTTCTCGACAATCTTGCTCGAGCTTGCAGCCTCTCCGCGGCCTAAAACTTTTCTCCTTCGCGACGTCTCTTTTTTCCTCCTCCCCCCCCCCCTCCCGGAGAAGAAGTAGTCTCTCTAGGCAGAGCTTTTCTCTTTTTCTCGGTCGCCAAGACGACTAGCTCTCGCAGCCTGGCGTCGTATTTAAGGTTTTAATAAGGAAGAGCACGCGCCCGGATCCGGCGCGGGGGCCGCAATTTTTTATTGCGAGTAAAACAGCCGCGAGGCGGAGAGATGCCGAGCGCAACGACGCAAATCCACCGGGCTAATTTAGGACCGCGGCATTGCTCGGGATTGCGCTCTTTATCTATTAGGCGCGCTACATACGTTTTCCAACTGTTTTTTACAGCGAAACTTTTCAGCTTTCTTTGCCAGTTCTTTCTTTATACACTTACTTAAATTTATCGACGAATCGCGATTTGATAAAATAAAAGCGCCGACTACACGGCGTCGAGCGGTAAAGTAGCTCCGTAAAAGGAACCCTCCCGATAAAGTGAAAAAAAAAAAAAGAATCTAGTCAAATCCGTATACAGAGCGAACGAAAGCGACCGGTGGTGGTCTATCTTCGCTGGGCAGCGACACATAAACCAAATGAAATTCCAGAACAGCCGGCCGGCCGGCCCGGCGCGAGACGAGAAAGCAAAGAAACGTAGCGTTCCCTACAAATTCGTCCTCTAAAATCTGTCACACGGCAAGAGCCGCAAGCTCTCCGGCCAACTGCTCCGGCTCTCGATCGGGCTCGATAAAACGACAAAGCGTATCGGCCCCTCCCCCCTCCTCCTCGGCAGCCGGCGAGGTCGCGGAGTGCTGCGCCCGACAAGCGTGTAATTCGCGGTCCACGCTAACCGTCGCGGAAGAACGTCGTCCCCCCCGAGTTTCGCGTCAATGGCGACGGCGACATCGACCCGCTCTCTCTCCCTTCCTCTCGCTCTCTCTCTCTCTCTCTCTTTCCTCCTCTTTTTTTCCGTCTCTATCGGCGCGCAAAAACGCTGAAGCTCGCGACAAGCGAGATAGAGGGAGAGAGAGAGAGACGCTACTCCCGCGGGCATAAAAGAGAGAGAATCGACGTTTCCAACCGAGGTTCTCAACCCCGCCTGCCTGCCTGCGAGTGTCTCTCGCCTTTTTGGTGGCTGCGGATGAAAGATGTTGCGCGCCGGAGAGCGTTTGCTGTTTGAAGCTGCTGCGGTTTACGCCGAGTTTCTTCGCGGCGCTGAGGTTTCGCGAGCTAACTCGCGTTCCGCTGACTTTCATGCGATTACACCGAGGAATTTTCGGATTTTATCGCAAAATCATAGAGTACAGTATAAACTAGAATATAAATACGCTTATCTCGATGCTCGCCGGGAACGCAACGGTAACTCGGGATTAGACACCGGAGAGATTTTTTTTTTTTTTTTTTTTAACCGTGATTAAGAAATTTAATTAAAATTATGAAAAGAAAAAAATGTCGAGCGACAAAAGGAGCATAAGAACGTTATATAGAAGCGCGGCTGAAGTGACACACGACCCAGAAGATTTTCTCGTTCGTATAATGAAAATAAGAGAATTCCCCAACGTGGAAACGCGCGTGTGCACCAAACTCAAAGAATACAACGTCTTGAGTCACAAGTTCCAGGGTCGGTCCTCTTCGCCTTCCTCGACAAACAAATTATTTCGAGTGGGAGAAGAAGGAGCGGGCAAAAAACTATATACGTTATGCATAACCGTCCTCCGCGCTTTCTCTCTCTCTCTCCTTTGTCGAGGCATTCAATTCCGCCGAGCTTTTCTCGAATTTATAGTAGAATTTCCGTTATACTAAAAGTTTTAACGCGTGTCGTCCCTATCAAAAGACGCGGCTTTACGATCCCCCCTTATCAAGATCCAATTCGAAATGAGTGAAAGGTTTACACCCCGCGGAGCTTAAAGCTCCTTTATACGTTCTACTTAAATCCGCCTACTGGCCACAGCTCAGGGAAAAATCGAGCGGTCGCCCGAGGCGGCAGCGGAGGCTCATTCATCCCGCGCAATTAGCCGTCGACGTTCAAAAATCGCGAGGAACACGCACGAATAAATAAACAAACCAGCGGACTCATATATTTATAGGCCTTAGCCCGACAAAAATACCCATACACCATTTATATAAACGCGCAACTACGCTCGCGTCTATATTAAAAGCGGGCGCGCGCACTTCTCTCTCACTCTCGGCGACGACGACTGACTCCCGAGGCAGCACCGCCGGCAAACGAAGACGAAATCAGCGAGATCGTCGATCCGATTGCGATACATTATTCAGGCGCGCTCTCCTCCGCCCTCGGAAATGTTGGCCGGCAGGTGTCACCTCGTTTCCATCGAATATTTCAGCTTTTCCCCCTGTATTTATAGGATGCCAGGCGAAAGGCTCCTCGGTGTGTGTTTTGCAATCGCTGCGGCAACTTCCGCTCGACCCAGAGAGACGGGAGAGGCTTGAATTAACGGCCTACGCCGGCCGCGGCTCTCTCTCCCTCTCTCTCTCTCTCTCTCTCTGAATCTCTTTTCGCGGCATTGAATCGCTTCCAGCTCGTGCCCTCGAGCTGCCAAATTGTGCCGGCGGCGATCGCGCCGAGATAACTTTCTCGCAAAACGGCCAGAGAGCAGCGGCCAGAGGTGGAAATTGTCTACCTATACATCGACGAGAGACATCGCGCCGTGTTCGATTCCGCGGCGGCCGTCTGGAAATCTGGCTCGATTATTATTAATCTACCTTCGCGCGCTGACATTTTATTTCAATTAAGAGCGATCCCCGGTGATTTATCCGCTACATCTGCCGTCCTTAAAATGTTTAGAGACGTCGTCGTCGCGGTCGCTGGCTTTTTACTCAATTTTGCACTCTGCGCCTCTATCAAGATTTCAATCGCACTTCTCGTGCTTGGGCAAAAATTTAATTACTCCGGACGGACAATCGTAAATCGTGCCCCGCGGAGCGCGAAAAATCGAAGCCCAGTCGAGAACGGTGCAACTTCGATAATATCTCCGAGTGGCGGCGCGTAAATCTTAATCCTCTCCAAATTTTTATCGTCCCTCGAATCCAACTCGGCCGAGTGCCGAGAGAGAGAGAGAGAGAGAAAGGAGAGACTCTCCGCGAGACAATTCTCCCCGCGGGGCTCTCTCTGCCACCGCATAATCTTCGCCCCGAGCTTTCGAGGATGCCGCCGAGCGACTGCGGAAATTCTGAAGCTCTCTCTCTCTCTCCCCCTCGGGCCCGAGGAGGGATTTGATTCCGTAATCCCGAGCGTGACTAATCTTATACTCTTTGCCGTCTCGAGACCGAGACCGGGACTCTCTTTAGGTTCGCAGCCATCGGGTTCTCTGCTCGCGGCGCTCGCCAGATTGATTCGTTTATTGCCGCGTCCTTTCGACGACTTTTTTCTTTTTCGGCGCTTCCGAGGAAGGCCGCTCGATAAATTAGCGCGAATAAGGAGGGAGATCTAAAGTTGAGTGATTAAATTAATGGGCTATAGCAGTGCTTATATATAGAGCTTCGACTCGAGGAGTGGACTTACCTCGTGGCCCGTAATTGAATGAATAATTCATCCGGGATTCTCGAGTGACCCATGATTTGACGTTATTTTTACGGAATAACAGACCGATGAGGAAAGGACAAGATTGTCGATACTGTTTTCCATCCGGCGCTCCGCTGTGTTTCGGTAATGAATTTTGCTTTATATACAGGTATGGCGCTTTATTGGCCGATAAAAAATTTATAGTCCTGTCGCAAGCGACACGTCAATATTCATCGTTCAATTATATTTTGTTAACCGAATTTTTTAGTGTCCGTCGTTAAAACGCGCGGAGAGAGTGCAGTCTCGCGATAATAGTCAAAAGGTTAGAGAGAGAGAGAGAGAGAGAGAGAGAGAGAGAGATTGACTTTTAAGCGCGCGATTCAGCCCGCGCAGCCGCGGAATTGAAACAACAAACAAACCCCCCCGCGCTCCCGATATAAAAACAGGCTCCCGGCAGCAGAGATTCGCGCCGAGGAGCAACAAAGAAAATCCCCGACTCATCTCTTAATACCGCCCGCCCGGCCCACACAGACTCGGCACATTAATTCGACTACAACGGCGAACCGCACAACTGCCGCCTTTCGAGACACAAAAGTCAATAGAGGCGGTTGGGGGGGTGGGGATGCAAAAACGGGAGGGAGATGGAAGAGAAAGACAAGGACGCGCGGCGGCGCGCACAAAGGAAAAAGGGGCGAAAAGGTCGGGCGCGCGCTTTCTTCTTACGCTCGCCGCCTCGCCGATAAGAGAGAGAGAGAGAGAGAGTGAGCGCGGAGAGCGTTCAACGAGTTTATCTCGTGCACGCGTGATTAACCGGTGAGCCACTAAATCATCGATTATATTCTCGTTAGGAGACGGGGCGCTTTTCTTCCTTCTCGCCCTGCCTCCCCCCGACGGTCCGTAATAATAATAACTCGGAGGCGGCTCGATCGAGCTCGAATCGAAGGTACGAAGGAACTTTGCTCTCCTACCGAGCTATGCGAGATATACGGATGGTTTATGGAGGAAGAAAAAAAAAGGACGGGAGAGCCTTTGTGCCGCGCGTTAAAGTTGCGCTTTCTATGCTCGTCCGAGGAGAAGTGTAATATTCAGTTTTCGTACGAGATAAAAGGCAACGTTTTAATGTAATGAGGAGGGGTGTTACTAGAGTTTAGAATAATGCCGTTTTAATTCACTTCCCGAGGAATTAATCATAATTAGAACTTGTAATCTCCTACCGAAATTGTTGCAAAAGGTTAGTTCTAAAGTTTTCACTTTAAGCTACTACAGCATTCTCGCGCGAAATTAAAAGGATTCTCCCAAGTTCTTATCTGGGGCGAGTACTCGGAAAAGAGTGACCCTCTTTGCGAAAAATTTCATTATTTTTTTTTTTTCGTTTAAAATGACGAGACGAAAATTAACCAGTCTCTTTTTTTTTTAAAATCTTAATCGAGCTTCGTTAATTGAAATAATATAAAGCGCGATACATCCCGGCGAAACGAGAGCCCGTAAATTAATAAACATTAGCCTCTCGACACAGGTCGAGGAGTCCGCTCGACTGTAAATTTAAAAGTTGATCAAGTTCGCCGATCGACGGTGGCTTAGGACACAGCCATAAAGAAAAAGAGCAAAGGCTTATGCGCTTTGAAAATTTTGAAATGAAAGTCCCCCGCGTGTAACCTTGTAAGCCTCGCGCTCGTGTTTCCATAAACGTAATGGAATACGGAATTTCCTCTCTCTCTCTCTCTCTCTCTCCCTCCTCTTTGCCGCTGCAGTTTCATTTCGGCTGTATATACACACGACGACGACGGTGGCGGCGGCGGCGGCGGCCGGACCGACTCTCGCAAAGCGCAAAAGCACACACATTTAAAGTTTCACCGCGCGGCAAAGTGTACATATATATATGCGTGTGTGCGCGTACCTCAATAAAGGCACCTGCGTGCGCGATTAAATACTCTCGCGACTATTCGCGCACACCGGGGACGGACCGAAAGAATACGAGGGCTTTCGCTTTTATCTAATGGGATATGCGTAAAAGTTATCGGCTCGGCTGAATACGGCTTTGACAACTCTTTTAGACGCGTTTTTATTGGATATACGAATGCGATTATTTCGATATCTTTCCTCGGAAGATAAATTCTTTATATTCAAAGTCGCGAGTTCTTTGTGTAATTGGCACTGTATTTTACAATAATTCCTCGGGATGGTTTAAACAATTCCAAGCGTATTTCAAAAGTTTTACAATTCGTCGCGTATCTGGTACGCAAGTTTTGAGCAGTTAAGCGATGCAGCTTTAGATAGCGCGGCATTTATAACCCGCCCCGAAATTCGGGTAACCGCAGCAAAAATCTGGAACAGCGAAACGACTCGTATCGCTTTCGAATCCTCGTGTGACAAAAAAAAAAAAAAAAAAAAAAAGAAAAAAAAATAGAGCGCAGAGAGCGAGCTTCGGCAGAGGCTGTAAATCGCGCGGGTCCCCCGCTTATATGGGTTGATACTCGAAAAATTTAATACCCGGAGAAGGTCTCTCTCGCCCGCGCCGCCCGCGAGACTGGTTAATAAATAACGACCGCATCCCGCGACAAATTCCCGTCTTGCGGAATTCTCTCGCGCGGTCCGTCCCCGGTGTTCTCTCTGCGTGTTCTCTCTGGGATAGATAAATCACAACCCGGGGCGATCATCGTTTCTCTCTCTTTCGCTCCCTGCGTGCGTCAGAGAGCGATGAGAGGCGACGAGGGAGAGGGGCGGGGGAAACATTTCTTGGACGCTCCGAAGATTGAGAGAGCTTGCGAAATTTTTTCTAATCCTCGGCTCTTTCCCGGCTTCAATTTCCCTCCATTTTTCCGGCTCCGCCCTGCGAGGAGCTGCTGTGGCTCTCCGCCGGATGCGAGATCGCGAGCTTATATTTTTATTTTCAAAGCTGATTTTATTTTCGCGGTCCAAACAAGTTTTCCGCCACGCCGTATTTTTAAATTTGTTCAAATTGCGCGAGAGGCCACAATTTTTACCGAGCGTCGTTCGAGTGTTTTTCCGCCTGGCGGAGCAAAAAGCTCGTGAATTAATTTCCGCGTCCCGCAAAGGCACCTCGTCTAATCAGGTGCGAGAATTCGCAGTAAAAAAGGGCAGTTTAGAAGGAAATAAAAAAAAAACCCCCATCCGATTCAGCGCATGAGGCCCATTAAGCATTACCCGAGCTTTATGGACTGGCACTACACGGCGCGTGCTTAGAGAAATAACGTAGTAAACCGGCGGCCCGGCAAAAAAATGACCGCGCCTCGTTCGCTTGATCATTTTTCTTAACGATCCCGAGACTCCGGGACGCGAAAAAGGCGGCGGGGATACGTCAAGAGTAATTTCCTCCCCTCGTTCCGACTCGGACTAATGATCTTGATGCCTCTCGTCGACGTGAACCGCCTCTCCCGGCTTTTTCTCCATATCGGAAGAGAGTCATCGAGCCATCGGTTTATCGGCGAATTCCCCGCGCCCGCCGCGCGCTTTTTTTCTCCCCCCGATGCGCCGCGCCGAAAAAAATTCCGGATGAATTATTTTAATCAAGAGCTCTCCCTCTCTCTCTCTCTCGCGCTTTCGGAATATCGAGGCCAACTTTTTCACCCCCGGCTTTCGTCCTCCTCTCTCCGCGGTCCGATAAAAACTTCATCGTCAAATTTTTCGCGCGAGACCCATGCAAACACGAGAGAGAGAGAGAGAGAGAGAGCGAGCGCTCCTCTTTTTTCCGGCCGGCAATGAATTCGGAATTTTCATGAAAGTAACTTGCGCTGAAAGCGGCCAGTTATTGCGGTCGCCGGGCCGAGGGAGGGAAGCGACGATAAAATATTACGTTAATTATAAAATATCTGAGCCCACATCCCGAAAGTTCATCCCTTAAAAGCAGCCGGCGAATTCCCGACAAACAAAAGAGAGAGAGGGAGAGGGATAGAGAGAAAGAGAGACCCGGCGAGCGCAGCGCCGCCGCCGCCGGCGGCGCTCGAAATCGATTTCCAACTAAAATGGCAGTTCGCGTTTCGGCCGTAAAATTCCGCGAGCGTAAGAATCTCGCACCTCTCTCTCTCTCCGCTCCTTTTTAAACGAGCTACTTTGCTCGCGGCCCCCGCGCCGACACGCGTTAAGGGGAAAAACTTGGTATTCGAGCACGTCGACGACGACGCATACCGTGAAATCTTTGAAAAAGCTCTCTCGCCGGCAAAAAGGTCGACGGAATTCGCGAGAGCGGATAATCGCGTTTGCATACTCTCGATAGACACGTACGATTGCGATAGAAAAGAGAGAGAGAAAGCAGCGAATCCTTGCGACATCGAAGCTCGAGTCCTTAAAGTTTTAATTAATTAAAGAGAGAAACAAATTGGCAGAGAAATCGATCTCTCGGTGAACAAAGGAGCCCTTGCGCTTTACGAGTTCATAAATCAATTGGAACGGAAAAATTGATTAACGACACGCGCGCAAGCTCGCGCGAGCCAAGGCAGCCCTCTTTTTGCGCGCCCCGGGAAAAAACTCGCAAAAACTCCGCCCCACTTTCGTCGTTTTCCAGCTTCGCGATTCCGCAGCAAATATGCCCTTCCGGCGAGAGAGAGAGAGGACTCGAGGAAAAAGCTCGGGCGCCGCATTCTCTTTGCGACGGCGAATCGGGCGCCTGTTTTTTTTTTCGCTCCCTCCCCCCCTCGGCCCTCGCCCGCAACAAAGACGCAATATCGCCGCCCGCGCGCGCGGCCGCAGTAGTCGCGGCCAGAGTTTTGTCAGCCGGCGAGCGCGCACCTCTTTTTCAAACTTCCTGCGATGCCCCGCCGCGACGAGGAACGCTCGCTGTGTGTTTTTTAATCTCACCGCGCGCGCGCGTCGGAAATTCAGCGCGCAGCGCGCGGCCCGGCATTGTTCCCCGACAGGCAGGCTCTCATTGTCTGTCGGGGGGGAGGGGCCTCTATCCTTACGTGGAGATGACGCGGTTACCGTTGCAGCGCGCGGAAGGCTCAAAGGAGCCGCGGCTCCGTGCCTTCGAGACGGCATAGATTTTCATAAATTAGCGGGATTCTAATATAAGCTTGACGAATATAATGAAGACACTCGAGTTCGTGAGGCTGCAAGTCGAGCTTTTTGAGAAGAGATGATGCCCTGACGTCCCTCTGCGTTTAACCTGCCGTGCAGCGGGAAATGCCGGGGAGCAGAGGCGGCGCTGAATAAGCTTTGACGTTAATTAAACGAGAATTAATCCGCGGGGCGCGCGGTTTATTAAAAAGTTCTATTATTAATTAGAATAAAGGTCAATATCTATTGTATCGATTTATCGGAACGCCGCTAACCTATTTTATTTTTGACGAACAAAAGTCTTTGAATACCCGAGGCTGGCTCATTACGAGAGATATGGATTTTTATTGATGGAAACGCCTCTCTCTCGCTCCTCGAGCCTTGAATTTTGACCCGAGACGTCTGCTGCATTGAGCAAGTTCGTCCGGAAACTTACTCCGAAGTCTCATTAAGCTGATGAAGGAGAAATTTAATATTCCCTCTGGGACTCTAATGAATTTGTTAATTAATAAAGATTAAACATTACTGCATTAATATAACTTGAAAGCCCAAAGTATCCGATTCGAGGCATTTTTTTTTTTTTTTTTCATTTAAAAAAAAAACGCACGTCTCATTCGCTGATACGCCGTTTCGCAAGCATCCATCAAAATCCATCAAAGTAAATACCCCCACTGAAGGATCGGTCGCCCTTTAGCAAAATTAAAAACTTGCCGCGGAACTAATAAGCAATTCGAACTTTCCCCTCGGGCGAAAAAGGGAGAAAAAGCCGGGCGCAAAAAGCTCGATACACTTGTATTACCGTCGGTTTACTTGGGAATTACTTGGGAAAACCCCAGGTGTTCCTGGGCCGTCGGGCTTTTCAAGGAGCGGGACTTTGAGCGAGACGTAATCGTTTGTGCATAGGAACGTCGGTCGACGTCTCATCTACATAATTCAATTAGCGCGCAAAAAGAGAGAGCAGAGAGAGGCGGCGGCTCCGGAGTGCATCGATCTGATTTGTTTTTTGCTCCGTAATGGGGCGGCTCTCTAAATTTAGCCCCCACTGTTTCTCCTTTATTTTCTCCGCCTGCACTTTATGAGCCGGAGCGAGTCCACTTCTCTCTCTCTCTCTCTTTTTTTTTGTGCGAAAATTGGCCTGCCCGTCGGAAAATTGGTTTAGCGGTCGGAGTCGACGGGGCGCTGTTTCCAGCTGGTTGGCAAATTCATTTTTTTTTGTTGCGAAAAACTCGGCGCGGGATTTTTTTCTAAAATAAAAATTGGCCCCGGCCCCCCATGGAATATTGTAAATTGAAAGTTCGAGGCTCTTTTAGGGTGCTGGAATTGAATTTTGTTCGCAAAACCAATTGTCGTGTCTTTTTTCAATTTTGCGTATTTATTTATTTATTTATTGAAACCAGTTAAAATTTACATAGAAGTTTCCTACGCTTACATAGGTACCTTACAAAGTAAATTCCTATTGAGGTAAACAGAGTTACCTGTACATAGGCTGGCTGACAGATAATATAAAATTAGCTTATAACCTATTAACTTATAACTAGCGATTATAATTACCATAAAGAAAATTCCAGAGCAAATAAAAAAAATATATATTAATAAAATAGTTTTCTCTATTCAACAGTAATAAAGTTCTTTATCTTGGTTCTAATCGTCTCTTATTATTAGTATTATTCGCAAAAAAGCTCCCCGTCGATTTATTCGGTACATTTAACAGTATCCAGATATTTGTCGTTAACCCTAAAAATATATCTCAGTTTTCGATCGTCAATCTTAGGGTCCCTCCCTAATAAAACTCTGTAATCATTGGATTCAAGAATTTCGGCGTGATTATGCAAAACTTTATTCCCGGAAATAATATTCCAGGCTGGGCTGAAGGTCAGATTTACCGGAGGCAGAAAATGTCAATAATAATTAGCAGATCGAAAGCGTCATCAGCGATATATATTTACCGCGCACATCTACATATACATATAGACATCATCAACTTGTTGACGCATATCGCCGAGCTCGACTTTGGTTATCGAGTAGATATAATGACCGTACTCGTATCCTTCAAGTATTGCTCGAGAGGCATTTTCCTACAATTTATATTTTCAAATCCAGGATTTACAAAAAAAAAAAAAATGTTACTCGAGGAGCTTAAATTACTGTTATAAAAAGCCGAATAAGTTGCACGCAATAAACTGAATGGGTACGTCGGCTGTTGAAAGATTCATTAAAGCCAGACGATCTACGCCGGCGGGAGAAACTTTGTCGCGATTTATCGCCCCCGATGTACACACACATAGTGTATATACACACATAGGCGAGGCGCTCGCGGCGTGCTTCTTCGCATTACTAATCGGAATTTCTCACGCTCGGCGTACATTCAGAATTCCCCGGAGGCTCCCGATCAATCGGACAAAAAAAAAAAGAAAAACAGCGCGGCGCGCGGCACAACAGAACCCCCCGCCGCAATTACGAAGCCAATGAGACGCCGGATTTTATGCGATCGCGATCGAATTCACTCGCGCATCGCGGCCGAAATGAGCGCTCGAAAAAGCCGCGGCGGCGGCGGCGGCGGCGGCGGCGGCGGCGGCGGCGGCAGCGGCATTGTTCTCTCGAAAAATATTTCCCCGGCCTGCTTTTTACGAGCATTTTTCACCCGTCGAAAATTCCTTCTTTATTGGCAACAATGCAATGCAAACGCGTGCAGAATACTCTCGCGGTATAATATTCGCTCCCTGCCTAATCCGTATCGATTTATCGACTGACCCCCGCCTCTCTCCGCGCTTTCCGTCGCGCACACTTACATATATACGTACAAAACGCACGCGAGAGCGCTTTCTCCCAGGAAATTTCTGACCGACCGAAAGGAAAATGAAGAGGAGAGAGGAATTGCCGGGAAGGGAGAAATTAAATGCAGCTCCGGCGCGCGCGATTTTTCTCGTCGCCGGCCATTGTTTCCGAGCTTCCATAATGCGGGCGCGCGCGCGCGCCCGGCTCTCCTTATAATACGTTTCGAGCTCGAAAGCCGCGGAAAGCCGCGTGTCGTCGTGGCCGGGGACAATAAGCTCCCGCCGAGAGAGGAAAGCACGAGCACACACACAGCCGCGCACACGGACCGGGAGAGAGAAGTTACTCGCGACCCGATTAGAACGTTCCATTTCGCGACGATGACCTTTTCTGCTCACTCTCTCTCTCTCTCCGTCTTTTTGCGCCGAGTTCTCGAGCGGCAAATTAAATCGAGAGCGGGGGGACTTAAAAAATTAGCCCGGATTACGAGAGCCGACGGAATTGTGATTTATTATGGATGGGAGCCGGAATTCGCCCGACGGTTGGATGCGATAAAAACGGGCGCGCGATAATTTATTCCGTGATTCGAGCCGAATTGTTGGCCTCGCTAGTAATGGATTTTCGTACGAGCAAGTGGGAATTTCTGGGCGAATAGAAAAAAATCAAGCGGACAGAGGAGAAGAATTAAAATACACGTTCCGTTTGATGGATTACAACGAATTCGCGCGAATTCTTTTGATTGCACGAGCACCTTTGTGAACGAATAAGTTTTAAGGTGAACGTGTAATTAATTATATTGTATTAATTGAATATCTGTTCAATACAGCTGATTATTTACAGTTAAAGAATTGCTATTTTTAGAAAAGTAAATGCAGGAATATATTTAATAAAAGCGAGATATCGTTCATTTTGAAAACAATGGCTTTTATTCCTGTACGTTTGCAGAAATTATCGGGTGTGAAATGCAGGAAACTCGATCGAACTTTATTGTACAATTCAATTTAAGTCTTTCGTAAGTAAATATGCAAATTTCAGCGCGAATAAAACGTGGAAAAAGATGATCATTTCATACAGACCTCGTAGAGAAAGAATGAAAATTTCTCTTTTAAAAACCATAAAAGTAGACACTCGAAAAGCAGAGTTACTTAAACACAAAAGAATAATCAGCGGTTCAAAGGTAAATTCAATTAGCTATTTTTACTGCACAACCCGAGAGAAAAACATAAATATGCAAATGGTGTAGAAAAGGACACATCCAACTCGACTTTCCAGGTTTTCCTTCTTCATTTGAGTTGATCAATAAATTTAATTTAAATGTAAAAAGAAAGACGCAGAATTAGATTGTCTTTCGTGCCTTTCGCGCATTGCAATTGCATGATCCCGAGTAATCCAATGCCATTATAATTAGCAGTTCCACGTGTAGAGTTACCGTGCGCTTTTATCAAATTCAATGAAATTTAATAAAAATCGAAATCCAACTTATCCCCGAGATCCGTAAATCCGTCGCGTCGGGAAAAACATGCAAATACTTTACCGGGAACTCAAAGACGATTTCGCCCCAGAAAGCACTGTTTTTCAAGCCGTTTATTTAAAACGAAAAGTATATTTGACGTCGACTAAAGCGCGGCGTTTTTACAGAAGAAAAATTCATATAATTTCGTTCCCCCCATGGCCACAATTGCAGTGCGCGTCATTGCGCGGAAGTGGCGCGCGCGCGTTGCAAAAAAAAAAGCGTCGGGAGAAAATCCGGGCAGCCGTTTAAGAAAATTACACGCGTTCCGGCGGCGGGAGGGGTTAAAGCGACGTCGAGTTTCGAAAGAAAAAAGTCCTCGTAAATTTTTGCGTGCAAATGCACTGCTCGAAAAAAGGCCGCGGAAGAAAAGGGTCGCGCGCAAATAGAGCCAAAGTTCGGGCTAAGAATTAGCGGTCGCCAATATAAATCAGTATGACGAATGGCTCCGAGAGAGGGAGAGACACAAAGACGCTCCTCGAGATAAAGGGCGGCCCGTTGTAATTTGACGTTGCGCATTTCCTGTCCAAATGTCAGCTTAATTGCATTCCGCTCGGGCCCCGGCATTCTTATCGTTAATCTCCGCGCCGCGCTGCGTCGATATTTAAGCGTCCTGTCTCTCTCTCTCTCTCTCTCTCTCTCGCTCGTTCTCTCTCTCCTCTCTCCCGCGAATAGAGTCGTGTCTATTTACGGGGCCGCGAGCGCAAGATTGAAAAGTCCCTCCTCTTTCTCTCTCTCTCTCGTCCGTCGGAAAGTTTCTTCTTCCATCCCCCATAGCCTCGCGCAAGCGCGAGAGAGACAGAGCTTAGTGCTATCCGCTCTATATCCCGTTGCGCGCTGCGCGCCGCAGAAACTTTTTAACGAGACCACTTTGCGCCTCGAGGGGCTGCTGCTGCTGCAGCGCACCGAGAGCTGCCACGGCCACTTCGCGCACGGGCTATGATTTTCACCGGATTTTTCGATCACCGCTGCCGGGCTGCACACCGCAGCCCTAATTCATTCGGGAGTTTATTGTGCGCCGATCTAGATTATACTCGGTCCTTCCAAGGCTTTCAATTAGTATTAACTTTAATTGAATGGCCGATAAGAATCTGGCAAATATTTACTGGAACAACGAGCGTACAAGAGCTACTCTCCGGCGCTTAATGCAGAGTAACAAAAGTCCTTTTATTCAAAATATTTAACAAGTCGACTGAATTTTAAGCGCGTTTAAGAGAAATAAAAGCTCGAAAGCTAATGTTCGCGTCTAACGGGGCACTTAATTTTACTCCTAAGTGTACCCCTTATTTCTACTAAAGAGACTGCAAGTGCATTTCGCGAACTATCTAGAAATTGATCTCGAGAAAAAGGACGAACGAGAGAGAAAGATATTTTTACTGCAGTCGCTCGAAGAACAGACCAGTTAGGCAATCTTGAAAAGGCAAATAAATTCGGATGACGATTTTATAGATTAGTAAAAGTGTCAGCAGGTGCGCAGATGCTCGGAGATTCTGACGGTAATTACCCCAACAAAGCTAAAGAGATGCTTGCTTTAAATTAGCCTCCTATCTCTCTCTCTCTCTCTCTCTCTCTCTCCGCGGAAGGGAAAAACGGCTACTACCCGCAGCCAGCTATAAAGTAAGAGAGAACGGGGTGAGAGGGAGAGGGAGAAAGAGTCAATTCCAAGAATATACACGGGCGCGTACAGCCCATTGTGTACACGCCTGCGTGCCTTCGGGATTATTTCGTCTACGGGGGGATTTTGGCGAATGTTTGCGGCGGATATGTTAGGATAAACTTGCAGCGAGCTGCGAAAATCGACACTCCTGCATGCTGCTCTCTCCCCGGCCGCTCGGCAGATTGCGGCCAACTTCTTCGCGAGACGAGCCGCCCCGAAAACTGGCTAATGTAGCCGTCGGATTTCAGGAATAATTTAACGTACAACGTGAAATATGTAGATTATTTTTAATGACGGTTAACAAATAAACGGTACTGCAATGATTATACGGTAGAATCAAATCCGAATTCAGTACGAAAAGGCACGCTCCCGTTTGTTTATGCCGTTCCCAACCAACCGAAACTAATAACAAACGGAGGCAAAGTTTAGCCGAATAATAGACCGTCCGTAAATCATAAAAGAAACGTGCAATTACACGTGGACTGCATTTCGCGGGGCGGGAGATTTATTTAGCGACTCGGGGGCGCGGGCAAAACATCCATAAAAAAAAAAAACCAACAAAAGAGTAAACCACTAACGGAAAATCAATGCCCGCGCCAAAAAACAGCGACCTTAGAGGGGAAAATTAAAGCGGAGCGGTGAAAAATACTACCGCGCGGGACGGGGTTGGCGAGCGAGAGGGAAAACCGGCAGCGCGGCTCGATTGCCAGATGAAGCGATCCCCGCAGGTATATATCGAACAAATGAACGCGCTGACGGACGGACGGACGGGGGCCGACGTACGTCCAAAGCGCAAAAGAACGAGCTCGCTCTCTCTCCCCGTTAATCGAACGACGACACACGGGATACTCTCTATCTCTCTCTCTCGTGTGTGCTCGGTGCTCGTCGATGAAGAATCGCCCGGTGCGCTCCGACGGTCAAAGGGCATTAACGACGTGCCGAGCGGCGACGTCCGTCGAGGCGGCCTGCGATTAGTCCCTCTCTCTCTCTCTCTCCCTCTCTGTATTTACGTCCTCCCTTGGATTGTTTTAGACATATACGATCGCGCGCATCGCCGGGCACGTTCCATAAAAAAACGTAAAGCCGCCTTTCTTTCTACAATTTTTTTCTTGCCTCTCCTTATTCTTCGCTCCTGCAAGTCCACACTTCTCCCGAGCAATTTTCCGGTCGGTCTTTTAACGGCGGAGTGCTCGGGCTGAAATTGTCGCGAATGGATTAGTTGCCCTGCAGTTGATTGCTTATTCTTCACGGTGCTGTGCTCGGTTTCGTTGGTTATATATCGAGCTTCGAGAACGCCGCGGGAACCGCAAAAATTTATGAAACTTGGGGTAAATTGAAAACTCGCCGCAGTTAAGTTTCGGAGGTTCTCAATTAGGACGGTATATATAAAGGAACTTACTTAAAAAGTAAAATTATTATTCAGCGGGGAGTGATAGTCGAGTTATTTCAGTTATTTGAAATTCAAACTCCGACAAAGTACATAATTTACAAAGCATTATTGAAAAACTAATTAACGAATGGTAAAGCTTAATAGAAAAGATTCCAGGCCAAAGTTTTTAAAAAAGTTACAAAGTGGAAGTTTACGATCTTTTCAGAACGTCAAAACGTCGTAATGAAGTTTTAAATTTACTCGCGCTTTATTCTTTTTAAAAAAGCCCAGCCCGTGATTTACCGCGCGGAACGTTCTACGAAAGGACCTAAAAAGAGGACATCCACGAGCGAGATATACAAGTTAGCGCAGAAATCCGGTTACTCGAAATTCAGCTGCAAAATCCTATTCTTCCAGCCGGCTGCATCCTCAAACGGCAAATAATCCATAAGCCCGGCGCGCGTCCGGCGTCCTTCGCGAAAAATATTAAACGCCGGCAACCGTCCGCCACTCTCCCCGCTCCCCCCGCATAAAAGTCGATGGGAAAACTCTTAAGCTCGGACTCTCCTCCTACGCTTCCCCTCCGGCAAAAAGAGCCGAGCTCTCTGCGCGAAACAGAGGAAGCGGCAGTCTACCTCCCCGACTATCTCCCGCAGATGCGTTTAAAAAGAGAGTCGCGCGAAGAAGCAGCGAGAGAGAGAGAGAGGAATTCGCCGGCTGTCGGGGGAAGAAAGCAACAAGAAACGCAATTACGCCGCGCGCGCGGGGCGCTAAAAAACGAGGAGGAAAATGAGCCGCCAAGAGAGAGAGAGAGTCAAAGTCGGCCTGCAACTGAATTACGCTAATCGATCCGCCGCCGTCGCCGTTGATGATAATTTCATTGCGGCCGATTGGATTACGCAGCTTGACGCCCACGCGAGCGGCTTTTTCCCCCGTTGAAAGAAGTAAGCCGCCGCCGCACGTGGGACACATTTTCCGGCGCCTTGGCTCTCGGTCGACTCGAAATTTCGTAACCGCGGGGAGAGAGTCCGAGCGTGGATGAAGTATGGCGCGCTCCTAATATTCTACCCTGGAAATTGCTTTTTATTTTCACCCGATGTGTATATAAACGCCGATTCGTCAAGTTCAGCGCGCGAATTAAACCTGAGAGCTGCCTCGTGTATATTTGTAAACACCGCGGCCGAGGTTTCCCTCCCGCCTCGAGCGCAAAACCAAATCGACGCAAATTGGCGATTTTCTAAAATTTAATTGCCCGACACGTAAGGGCCGGTCGATATCTCGCTCGCTCGTGCTTTTAGCGCGCCTGCAACTATTTATATACAAGGAAGACTTTTCAGGTCTGCGTTTTAAAAAACATTAGCAGCCCCCCCCCGCCCCGTCGGAGAGTAACGGCCTTCCCCGAATATAATTTCTGTCCGCTTTGACTTGCAAATCCGGGGGCTTAATTTCGAAAAAAAAAAAAAAAAAAAAAACCCAGAAAAAAGACTCGGGCCGGTCCGCATCCGCGTCACGCATGGCGCACTTGCCGCCCCGCGCGCGCTCGACGGGGCTAAAACTGACCGTTCGCCGGACTCGTCCCGCGCATACCTAATGCACAATTAGCCGCCAGCAGCAGCAACGCCACGTGGGACAGGCCGAAGCCCTTCTCTCGCGCGCGCGGTGGACGTTTTACGGCGGGGGCCGGAAAAATTCCCGAGGAAGCCGCAGAATGCCCCGTCGCTCGAGCTCTCGCTCGCTCTTTACTCCCCGTGTGTACAATTTCATTAATTAAGCCCCGCTACGTTCGCGGCTTTTGCGCCGAGGAATTTCCCTCTCTGTTTCTCTCTCGCGGCAACCTCTGCACTTAAGCGAGAGAGCCGTGCACCCCTCCCTCGCGCCGAGCTCTAATCGAGTTTTTCTCTCTCTCTCTCTCTCTGTTTATTCAAAAAGTCATTCTCGCTCGCGGGGAACGAGAGTTACTGCGCCGAGCTGAATGGCGCCTCTCCCCCCAGCAGTCTGTCGACTCTGTGAGCCGAGTACTGCACCTGTGTTTCTTTGAAAAAGTTTAGCGCTTTTGCTGTTTTGGAGAAAAACTTTTTCGGGGAAGTGCACCGTAAACAAAGTACAAGCTCCCCCCGCGTCGCGCGTTTATTAAGAAGAATAAACTAATCGCGAGCGTCGAGCACCGCTCTCGAAAAGCTCCTCTCGAGGATCAATGCGCGCGCCAAGACACACTTTGCGGGGCGGTGTATTTGTGGCAGGAGAAATTTTTTTCGGTGCATTTCTGCTCCGAGAGGGCATGAAATTCGCAAAGTCGAGCGACGCTGTAATGAAGTTGCGCCCGCTGAAGGATCCCACTCGTCGGCTGGATTTTTTTTCTATATTTAACCCCGTTTTCGAGAACGGTTAATTTAGTTTTCGAACGCCGCGCGCGGCGCGTGCAACCACCTGAATTGCGGATTTCCGCGCGTTTGTTAATTCAATGCCCGGATCGATAAGCGGGCCTACCCGCCCCCCCTCGAGTCGCGTAATTATGCGCCTGGACCGCTCGGAAAAATCATAATCGCTCATTGTCCCTAACTGCGGGCTTGATTGCCTCGTGAGCTCACGCATACATACAGTGTCATTAATTTGAAAAGGTTACTTCTGCGCATTTCTAGAAATCCCGGAAAAATTCTTGGCCTCGTTCTCGACCGAGTGAGTTGGGCACAATTTGATATGGATATAAAGGGCATTTTTCACTGGAAATCTGGTTTTATCGCGCACTTGAACTCCGTGGGCGCGCGGCGCCACTTAGGTGCTAACCGCAGTATCTTTCTCATAAACATCAGGCCGAACAAGAGCCTCGTATCCAGGCGGCTTTAAAACCCGAAGGTGGAGAGCGAGGCGCATTTTTTTGCGAGTCGCAAAACGTCGGCATTGAAAATCTAGAAACCATTACGCGTTTCCATGAAGGGAGAGAATTACGTATAAGTGGTTTGCTCGCTTTACATAAAGATCGGAGCGTTCAATAACACCGAACGCAAGGTGAACTTTCACTCGGTCTAAACTCTTCTAATCCGCGAATGTTTACACGGCTCGCGGCAATACACGGGAAAAAAAAGTGACTAAGAGGAATCGGGCGGGAGGGAGAGACAACCTAACGCTCTCCCTCATAGCCGGCGTCTCTCCTCGTTTGTTTTCTCCCACGACGAGTGCAGGGGGCTCTTCCCCCCTCGTTGTCTATGCATTTTCGGCGCAATCGATAACCGGCGAATCGCCGATCAGCCAGGATCAATAGACCAGTGCGCGGCTTCGCGAAATCGAAGCCCGCGATCCTTCCGGCAGCAACAGGAAGCCGGGCTTTTTCTAACCTCGCGTGCATCGATCAGTGGCGACGAAGCGCACACAGCCCCCCGGAGGGGGATTCTTACCTCGTCAATCGGCGAATCTCCGCGGACGGCGACGCTCCCGGTCGAGAGGATCTCCAGTGGGGACACACGGAAAAAGGCTCGCGCCGAGAAGCTTTCGCACACAAGAAACTGGCAGTCTGCAGAGCGGTAACCGGCGTGGAGCTTCTCTCTATCTTTCTCTCTTTCTCTCTCTCGCTCCCTCTCCCTCCTGGCTGCGGTCTGTGTGGACGAGCGGCGAACGGAACGCTTCGCACTCTCTCGATCTGATACTACTCCGTCCGCGAGCGATGCACACGAGACACTCGCCGCTCGGACTGGCGGCGCGCTCTACAACCCTCCGTTCTCTCGCTTTCTCGTGAGCGCGACAGAGAGAGCGGACGAGTCGAGCGCGCGCGCCGGTAGCTTCTCTCTCGCTCTCGCTCTCTCTCTCTCACTCGCGCGCGCGCTTCCGGCTGAAAAGAGCCCCGCAACCCTCCCTCGGCAATGCAGATCGCCTCCCTTCGCCGGCGAGCCCTTCCCGCGCCCAGCTTTATATACGCGGAAAAGCGAGGATTCTATAAGGAAGATTGACGCGCGGCGGAGGGCTTTCATTCAGATATTTTAGCTGCTCGCGCAGGGGGAGAGCGAGACGGAGAGCATCGATCTCGGGGCCGGAGGGCGCAGGCGCCGACCGCCGGTTCGTACAATGTCCCACCCCCTGCGCGATCCTTTCGTCATCGAACGCGCAGCTTTTCTTTCGCTGGATACTCTCTCGCTTTGCGGTTTCGGGAGACTGCGCGCGCATGCCTACTCTCTCTCTCTCTCCTCCTGTCTGCTCTCGCGAAATTTTCGATTGACGACGACGCGGCGGCGGTGGCGGCGACGGCGACGTGGAGACCCTTCCCGACGGAGAGAGGGAGAAAAAGTGGTGGGAATATGACGAATAGCTACGATCATAATCGAAGCAACAACGACGAGGAGTCCTCGCCGTGCATGTCCAGGAGCGCCGAGGACAATCTATCCAACAGCGACGGCCCGCTGCTCATCGTCAAGAAGCGCGACAAGGACGTCACACCCTCCAGGTCTTTATCCTGTCCGTTTTGTTTTTTTGCTTCTGCTTTTTGTTTTCGTTCGTTCCTTCATTGGGATGATTGTTCTCACCTGACGTCTTGCTACTCGTGCGATCGATTTTTGTTTTGCTTGACTTTCAATGCAGTTCCAATAGTATTGTTTGTGCTTTGTTCGGTCGTTAATTGCGAGTGAAGCACATGTAATTTTATGTTGTTATTATTATCATCATGTTGTATACTAAAATACTTCAATGCCTTTTAATTAAAGCTCCAAGATCTTTGATTTTTTTTTATCTTAACCTCGGCAAATAGTATTTTTATAATCCATTTGATTTTTCTTTGAAGCATAACAGATGATCCGCACTAACGCTTTTAATAAACAATGATCTTTTGAGAAATATAACGATAAATTGAAAAATAATACCTAAATGGAAAAATAAAAATTTATTGAAATTGAAATGGAAAAGTAATATTGAGTGCCCTTGGATTATTTTATTTATTTTTCATAAAATTTAAAGATTAAAATCCATTCCAAATATATATTATTTACTAATAAAAAGAAAATTTTTCGTACATTTTAAATAATTAATTTCTCAATAAAGGCTGAAAATTCGAAGTGAAATATTCATCACTGTTCAATGAATTCTTCATAAAATTAATTTTTTAAATAAACGCATGCTTTTGAGATTATTATTATTATTGAAATTCTAAAAATTGATAGAAGTGAGTATATAAGTAAGGTTTCACGAACGATTTCTTACGATTATAGAAGCCAAATGCATTCTTCCGCAATACTGGTACCTCAAGACAACTGGAAAAACAGAACGAATGATCACTACCCAAACTCTGAGAAAAAAACGGAGCAATGTATCGTAATCACAACGGTCGTTTTATCTTTCATCGGTTTGTGTACTCTGATCCTCAATATTGCAGTTTTAATAGTACTCCGACTGAGCCAAGGGATGGAAGCATTAGAAGTCATTCCCGGGCAGGATTTGGTAAAGTTTTACGGCAACACCGACTTGGACAAAGTAAGTTCAAACGTAGGCTAGCGTGTACTACTTGTGCAATATACTTGTGTGCAGGCGTTTGTGCATGCTGTATAAACTAGCCAAAATAAGTAGATAGAGCAAAATTCAAGATAACGCCAAAAGCACTCGAAAATTTTAAGTTTAGCTACACTCCGAACCGTGCCAAAAAAAGTAGTTTATAACTAATTTATTTTGTAGGTATGCCTGCAAAGAGACATCTGCGAAGGCTTTGGAGACGAGCCAATTGAGCTTATAGGCGACGCTGGAGGAGTTCATATTCAAGTAGCAAATCGACATCAAAGCATGACCGGCTCCAATCTTCAAGTCCTCAAAAATGGAACATCAGTTTCCAGAGTTGAGTCCTTCCAAGTTAAGGATCCCCGCAGCGGATCGCCTATTTTCTCCACTGACTTTCCCAACTTCAGTCTTCCCCAAGGCGTTCAGAAGATCAACGTCGACGTCACTCAAACCCACAGAATCGCATCACCGAAAAAGGACGATTTGGCAATAACTTCCGACGCGTCCGTTTTCTTGCACGGCGCAGAAGGCACAACTTTAGATTCTAAGGATATTATCTGGACTGCAAGAAACGATATTCTTTTGCTCAGTAAAAACGGCGATATCGTTATCGATGCCAAAGATAGCATTAACCTGCCAAAAATTCCGGTTGCGCCCGAATATCTACATAACCAGTCTAACGAACTTCAGGATCAATACAAAGTCTGCGTTTGCATGCCAGAAGGGAAGCTTTTCTTAGTACCAGCGAACAAGAATATAAAAATAGACTGCGCGAAAGTATCGCAATCCATGGAAAATAATCCTTGTGCTATGTAAATGTTAAGGTTGTTGAGTATTTGTTTTATCTAGTCATTGATTCATACCGTTATACGCTATCATTAATATCATTTGAATATGAAGTTTTTATAATTATACAGAATTTTTGAATAAAATTGCAAAGTTTCTATTTAATACGAGTCATTTTATTTTAAATAAAATTAATTACATTTTTCCGATTAAACGCAGAGAGAGGATTCTATTTGAAAAATAACCATACAGCTAATAATTATAATTTCTATTAATTTCTATAAATGTTATCATAGAAAATGTAATAATCTTAATGTCAAGGTAAAGCCGCACTCCGAAAACAGTCTTTTAGTATTTACGATTGATTTATGACTAAGCATTTAACTTTTTCAAACAATTCTTCTCTCTGAGCGCAGTTTGTATTCGTACACATTTGAACTCATCCATTAACGTATCAAAATTTTCGCGTGTCACTCATACCTAATATAATGAATTTGCATAATCATGTCACAACATTTAATTTTTATCAAAATCACGTAAAATGATTTTGTAGAATGATTTATATTAATTGAAAATGATGTTTTTACACAATAGTTTATTATTGTTAAACTCATGCACTTTCTGCTATCATTTCTTCACTAGTTTCATCCATATCTTCCTGTTGTTCTGTTTCTGTCGGTGGTTCATAAGCTTTTTCTAAAGGACTTGCAACAACTCCTCCCGACCAGACACTCATTTCAACTGCCAGTTTATTTCCTCCTTCAAGAAGAGGTCTATATCCTCCATGAGCAAGAACTCTGAGCAAAGTCTGAGCTGTTAAACAAACTAAATCTTGCTGTTCTAAACTCATAGCTGTGTGAACACGAATACTACCGCCCTCGCACGGATCTGATATACCTGCAAAAACGAATTATTAAAAAGTTATTTTTTTAACTTTTTTAACAATTAAAGTTTGTTTAAATTTTTATTTTAGACACGTACCAGCAGATCCTGGTAAGAAAAGACCGGAAGAAAGCAGTTGGAGTACTCGTTTGTATGCTTGATTTATTGGTAAAGCTTGCCTACTTGGATTATTCATTATTGCATTATGTGCTAAGACATTCAACATCCAGGGGGATAAAGGTTCTAGTCCCTCAAATCTACTTCTTAGATCTCTTAGGAGACGAATTAAAACTTTTATACTGGAATGATGGGCATTCTCCTCGAACCAACGCGAATGTCTAATTGCTGCAAGGTGACCTGCAGAAAAAAATAAAAATAAATGGAAGTGCACTTAAAAGGGAATTCCAATAAAGGAATAATTCTGTTTTAAGAACTGACCTTGGCAAATCTTAATGTCCAAGTGCTGATCAGGTTCCAATTTTCTGAGATTCTGATGAAGTGTTGTGATTAATACACGAACTGTGGCTTCATTGTTAGTAATGTCAAATCCACGTTCAGTCTGGGTAAGTCTGAGAGCCTCTTTTGGAGCTTGTGCCTTTAAATCAGTTTGAACCTTATTTCCTAATGCTTCAACAGCAGTTTTTGTTGGTAAAGTCTTCAGAATAACAACAATATCCGCTACATTGTGTCCTTTGATCATGGTTCCCATTTTGAAACTGCCTACTTGACGTACTTCTTCTAATTGCTGTGATATATATAAATATTAGTCCTAGATATCTTGCAATACATAAATAATTACAAAATATTTTTAATTCACTTACACAAGCTTCAAATGATCCAGGTGCAACAATCAAGTTATCTAAGACACTTTGGAGTTTGGTAACTAAATTAAGAATAGAAGTTTGCTCTTTTGGAGTTGGACACATATCAGAATTCTTTTTCAATAAAGCAGCAGTAAAATCAGCCTCATCTGGAGCTGGCTTCACTCTGGGAAAGGCAGTTTCACATAAAGTCAAATCAAATGGATGACGTGGCATGAATTGCCGCTTGGGAAGGAATCCCATTCCACGACCCATTCCTCTTCCTCTAATTATTCCACCTCGACCACGAACCATTTTGACTAAAATGAATCATAAATTATTAAAAACTTAATGTTTAACTTGATAAGTTTTACAATTATTCAAATTCTACATAATTAAACATGCTCAGTGAATTTATATTGATACAATTACAATAAGACCAAAATCTGAATAATTCAGTTGAAGATTCCTAGTTACTAGTGTCACTTAATGAAAAAAAACTAATAGGAATTGTAAATATTTATGAAATAAACTTAGAGCAGTAATGAAAACAAATATTTCTCAAAACGACTGAAATATATCTTTGCAAAACAAAGCTGTAACAAGAACGACAGAAGCCTACAAGCAAATCGGAGCGTCAGCGTTTCTAACCCACAACCTCTACACCCATAGTCTCGGTGTAATATTTACCCATCCTGACCAAGCGCACACCTGACCCTGCAACAACAACGTAGCTGCACTATCGCACTCCTTCGTTCCACCTCTGCAAAAAAAGATAGACAATCCAAAAAAAAACAAGGAACAACCGATTTTGGAACGAGCTACGCACGCGGATAGACAGCGTCGCACCGAGAAGCGTTCACGAAAATCGATAAGGTGCGTGACTCTAACCAAAACCGCGTCTGGCGAAAAACTTGGAATTTCAGAAACTCAGGTACTGAAGAACTCGATAGTTACTTACGATGGTTGTTGGGAGGGTTTTGTAAGTGCTTAAACTGACTGCTCCAGCGTCTCCGGCGTTGCGAATCTTGCGGCGCGGTGTACGAGGTTGGAATTTTAGTTTACAGCACAGGCACACAGCAGCCAACAACTCGGCGAGGGCGTTCACGATAGAAGCGAGAGAAAGAGGGCGCTTGCATCATTTCTTTTCACGCAGTGTAAGACCATTAATTTAATTATGAGAAATTATTGTTAATATTGTTATGTACTAGATATTTTTTATTGTACACTTATTGTGATTTTCTTTTATTTATACACTTATTGAGATTGATTACACTTTTTAACTTCCAAAGAAGCTCAAATTTTGAATAAATTTTTTTTTTGATAAAAAAAATACTGCCCAAGTTTAGGAATGACTGGACATTATGGTCCATCTCCGTAATATTATGAATAAAAAATAGTAAAGAAATGGTACCCTCAGGCAAAATTTGATAAAACTTTCATTGGCCTGAAAAAATTTAAGTTAATATTATAGTGTTTATTAACAAAATTTGTATTAACTCAACATTTAGTTAACAGAAAATGGAGTTTTAATAACATTTTTTTCTCAGTGTGTGCTGATGCATTTACACATGCGCCGATAATCTTGAAAAATAATTATAATTTGCCGGAAATATCCAATAATTTCATTCTTCAGACGAATCGATAAAATTGATTGATAAAGTAAATATTTATTAATCTACAATCATATAGTAGTAGACGCCATAAAATTAGTAGTGCACTTCGTTATTTCCATAAATACTTCTTTAAATGTAGTTTTCTTCATGCAGTTTGAATTTATAAGTAAGTTTTGCAACTTGTATTTCAAAAATAAAAATAATGTAACATATGAGATAAATAATTATCAGATAAATTTTACATATAAAACCCGAAAACTTTTAAGAGAAGTTATGACAATTAGGTGCTAATGATCCTCTAACTTGAAGGATTAACATGGGACTTTTATGAAACATTCTTACTGCTTTTCTTTTATTACAAATTGTTCAAATTGTTCATTCTCAGTTCAATGGTAAGTTTTATTATTTATTCTTTTTTATTGATAAAAAAATGAATTGTTCTGCTACTCTCTTTTCTTCCTTATACAATTTTTAAAGGCATCATAATAATTATAAGTAATATAACAATTTTTTCTTCCACTTTCAAAAAGTAAACCCAGCTGGTGCTTTTCTCAGACAAACGAATAATATCATTTTTCCCTTTACAAGAGTACCGTGAATTAGAAATAAAAGATCACCTCAAATTTATTATCTAAATCCATATCTACATAACGATATTCAAGGAACTAACAAAGGAGGAAGCGCATTTCAAAAGATCAACAAAATCGTTCAAAAAGCTATGAAAAATTTAGGCCGCGGTAGTTCGCAACTTACGGGTCATGTTATTCGGTAACCTTATAATACAAACGAATATTTGAATCTTAATCAACAATATGAGCCTTATTACGGTAGAAAGTAGGATGTTGAGAAACATGGATAAAATTAATAGTTTAAAAATTGTGATACTTTAAATTGTAAGTCAAATAAAGAATGTGGCGATGGCACTCATTTTTGAAAATAAAAGATGTAAACATCAATTTATAAACAAGGTTTAATATTCCAAAAGACAGATACTAGTATTCTTAAAATTTCATACAAAAATTTAACATTTTGTTTAACTCCAATTTTTTCGATATTATTTTATTTATTTATTTATTTATTTTTATTTTATAATTTTAAATTTTCATAAAAGACGGGAGACGGGAGAAGTTTAATGAGTCATTGAAGATGGCGCTTCGATCGCCGAAAATTCACGCTACTATTTTTATTCGCTTATCATGTGGTTGAACTATTGTGTACATGTACTACTCAGGGAACAAGCATTTGACAACAATGAGTAACATTTTATCATGACTAATGGGCTATTCGATTGTGTGTTGCACGTAAAAAGTTTATCGTTTTAAAAATATTTAAATTCATGAAGAAAAAAACTAGATACAAAATCCAAGCATGTCTGAATACCGTTTATTTTCGTGGGTAAGCAGACTAACATATTCTTTAATATACAACATGCATCTTTATACAGTATTTTACGTGTGTAATAAATTAAAAATCAATTTAAATTAAACGTTTTACCGAAAAAACCCATGAATTAAAGTTTTGTTGACATTTCTTTTCGTAGTGCGCTTGCGCAAACATTTCCCGCGACAATTCAAAATCCAATGAACCCTTTATCGCTGTTCTTAAATTTAATTTATCATAAAACAGGGCGCAAACTCTCACGGACAGCTCGGTCATGGAGACATTGATGCAGAAGAGTTCTTATTACCCCGAGAGGTCAATCTTCTCTCCACCCCGGAGCTTCGACCGGAGAACATAGCAAAAATCGTTGGTGGTGCTGGCCACACTTTACTCCTGGATAAATCCGGCGGGGTGTACAGTTGCGGTTGGAACGATAAAGGTCAAGCTGGAGTTCCCGAGTCGACGTCGCGCTTTCAAAAAATAAACGATCTGAGCCACGAAAAGGTCATCGACGTAGCTTGCGGTTGGAACTCGTCGATGGCTTTGACGGAGAACGGTCGAGTATTTACCTGGGGCTCTAATTCGCACGGTCAGTTGGGTCTGAAGAGCGTTGAAAAGAAAACGCCGAGTCCGCAGAGGGTCGATTTCGGCGAAAAAGTAAAGAGGATAGCTATGGGCTTGAGGCACTCTGCGGCGGTGACTGGAAATTCACGAGTAATGGTTTCGGGAGAGGCGAGCAAGGGTCAGCTCGGACTCGCTCTTGATGGTGATAGATGTTGCAGCACTTTTGTGGAAGGTCCGTGCATTTTTATTTTTTTAAATCCTTAAAGTTGTGTTACTTTTTTTTTTTAATCAAAATCTTCGTTATATTTTACAGTTCCCGAATTGAATAACGTCAAGGATATTGCGTGCGGTCAGCATCACACCGCCGCGGTTACGAACAATAACGAAGTTTTCACTTGGGGTTCTAATAAACACGGTCAATTGGGAATAGATCCCGCGCTGCTTCGAGAATCAAGAAAACCAATCAAAATTGAAAATTATCAAAACGCCGATGATATTCTCAATATTTATTGCGGCTGGACACACAACGCTGTACTAACTGGTAAGCACAAACAAGACTGGTAGTCTCGAGATTTTTTAAAATTATTAAACCCTATTAATTTACAGCTAAGAAAAGAGTTCTATGTTGGGGCAGAAATACTTACGGCCAGCTCGGTAGAACGAAAACCAACCCGAATACCGAAACTTGGAAAATCAATACCCCGGATGTTTTACCGCAAATTGAGCAGTTATCCGTTGGATCTGAGCATAATATCGCTCTAACCGGTAAAATTTTTCCCATTTCCGGTTAAAAATTGTACGACTACTTTCGAATATTAACTTGAAATAATTTTAGAGGACGGTATCGTTGTGTCCTGGGGATGGAACGAACACGGAAATTGCGGTTCAGGAAATATCGAGAATGCTTTCGAAGCCACCAAAGTAAAGCTGAAAGGCTCGGGAGTTCTCGTCGGATCTGGTGCTGGTCACTCGTTCGCCGTTGTTAAAACTGCAGATTGTTAAAAAAAAAATATGATTTATATACTTTTATAAAAATGTACAAAATTGAAATAATGGCTAAATAAACGTTTGACGAAACTGAAATTGTTGTATTTATTAAAATAAATTATATCAGCCGAAGAGTATTAGATAAAATTTAAGGGCGTAGATATGAAGCGAATATAACTAGGCTATATAGCGTCGAGGTGCGCAATTCACCTGGATACAGTCGGGGGCTGCGGGTATAATAAGCACCACCTGCTGCCAGAAGTCAACTGTTATTCCGCGCTGCCGCGCGCGCGCCCGTCAGTTGCTTCGCCCTTTGCAGCAATCGAAACAAATCGCTTCGGCCTACTTTTTCGAGCGCCTCCGCTCTGCTAAATAATATTATGTTTCGCTCCAGATCTCAGAGTAACATCGGGTAAAGTGTTTTATTATCTCGAATCTCCTTGATTTCGAGCTTATCCGCGTACGGTTTTGACTAAGCGTTTGTTTTTTCCTCTGTTTTTAGCGACAGCGAGAAGGAGGCTAAATTCGTGCAGGAGAGAATCGACGCCGTGGAGAAGCACTTTGCGGAGCTCTGCTCGGGCTTTGCGGCTTACACAAGGAAAGCAGCCAGGTGAAATTGTAGTTTTATCGATTTATAGGCAGTTTCGTAAGATTGCTTAAAAACTCGAGCCTTCTTTGAGAGGTTCATTTAAGTTGTGATGTTTCGTTGCTAAGTTTCGTGCGCTGTTTTACAGACTGCGGGATAAGAATGACGAAGTTGCTAAGATAGTACAAACGTACGCCGACTCTGAGGATATAAACCGATCGATGAGCACATGCCTGGTCAACTTTGCCAATACCCTTTCGGTAATCGGCGATTACAGGTAAAATTCACGAATTACTTGGAAAACAAAAGAATTTTTAAGAATCATATTGTTTATTTTACGATTAATGATGGCAGAGACGCCGAAGTTCAAAGGCTCGATTCTAAAGTTGTTTTGCCGCTGTCGCATTACCAGGCTACTTGCAAGCGCGCAAAGGAAAATGTCAAGAGTACCTTTGCTGCGCGAGATGAAGAACTTAAAAGAAAACGAATGCTGGAGAAGGTTAGAGAGGAGAATCCGAAAAACCAACAGAGGATTGTATCCTTTTAAAATAACTTGAGATATTAACTTTTTGCTTGAAAAACTTTTCATTGAAGAACCTTAACATCGCTGATCAGACGCAGGCAAAATCAAACTTGATGAAAGCAACTGTTGAAGTTTCTCGAGTAGTAAAAGGACTAGAAGAACAAATAGATTCATTTGAAAAACAAAAATTGCACGACATAAAGACAATACTATTAAACTTTGCAACGGTACAACTCAGCTTTCACGCGAAAGCTGTAGAGCTTTACACAAAAGCGTACCAAGACATTGCAGAAATTGATGAGGAACAGGATTTGGCGGTAAAAACAATTTCTTTTAATCAAAAAACTCTAGAGGCGCAATTATCACATTTAAAAATTTTTTTTAAATACCCGCTATTTAATGAAGCTTATAAAATAGTGAAATGTAATGTTTTCTTTCACACTTGACAATGCAGGACTATCAAATCGCAAGAGGAGAAATGAACGGGGTAACTCGTGATTACTTTTGAGTGTTCTTGTGTAGAGTTGACTCGCTTGTTTCGTCAATTTATGGCTATTTATATGCACGTCTATTTTAAGCATATTAATAAAATGTATCAATCACTTTACAGGAGTTTCGTGAAACGATGAAGTCGGATATGTCGATCAAGCCTAACGCCAGCAAAAGATCCGGATTTCGACAAGCGTACTCTTTAATGAATCTGCACAATCGATTTTCACCGTCGCCGACAAATTTAAGAAAACCGAAACTACACAGAACTACAGAATCTTTGGTAAAAAAATTTATTAAACATTTTAAATAATACTTTGCATTTTCACTTTACTTAACAAACAACTTCTTTAGGATTCTTCAAAAACTGGTCACACCAATTCATCGGAATCAGTACATGTTGAAGAGTATGATGAAAGTACAGAAGAATCTGAAGAATCCTCTTCTATCAGAGAAAAGAAATCAGTGAGATCTAGACTTAAAACTATGTAAATAAAGAATTAATCGTTTTCGTTTTCTCAATTTTTAGAAACATGTAGCTGTTAGAGATGCTGAACGAAGGAAAAAAAAAAGCAAATTGATTCTAAAGATGGTTCCATCTTTGCCAAATTATCAAAAGAATTTAACATCTTCACTGATTCATAGCGTTAGTTATTCTTAATTTTAAACAATCCAGAAATTAAAAAATTCTTTTTTGATATAAGTTGTTGTTAATTTACAAAAGTTTGTACATTCGCAGAATGTTGCAACAGATATCATACAAGTAATATGTATTCCTAAATTAATATTATGTTATTGTACTTGGTGCAAATCGTATAATTGGTGATTGATTATTCCAGAGCTCCATAAAGTTGAAGCAATAGTTTATTTTTCAGTTCCTTCTACTCCTGCTTGAGTCATTAGGTCGGCGATATTCTTTTCTAAATCATCTATTCTATTTCCCATTTCATCTAGTATGTATTATTAAGGATCAATGTAAATAATTCTGAAATTTAATAACTTTGTAACAAAATGTAAATATTTAATTTTTACTAAAATAAACATATAAGTAAATGAATTAAATTTTTTAAATAATCCTAAAAACCAAACAAAAATTTGAGGTTAGGTAATGACAACAAGTATCAATATATATATATATGTTATAAAAGGATATTTCTATTGATGATTTGATCAGACATTGTCTGAAATTTGTCTTGCATGTTCTGTAACAGTGTTTGTACCTAAAAGAAACATTTTTTTCAATAAATTAAAATTAAATTCAGAATTATACCAATCAAACATAAATGACTGAAAAAATAAAATAAATTTTATGAATTTTTAACTCACATATTGGGTTAATTCCTGTACATTCTTGGGGTCAACATTATTTCCCATCGAATAGTTTTCCCCATCTTCTGTTTTATTATGTTCAGGCTTCACTTCTGCCATTCTACAACAAGTTAAATTTAAAAATGTAACGATTAGTCACTAACAAAAAATCTCTTAACGTACCTTAAACTGCTTGATTTATCTAGATTTATAACAAATATCTATATAAACGGCTATACGTGAACAGCCGGTACAAAGTTAGGGGATGAAGTACAACAACCGCGGCTTTCTTGACGTTTGACGATGGCGTCTTGTTCCGCGAGATACCTTTTCGGCGCATGCGGGTCGCGATCTCTTGGGCACAGCTGATCATACGCAATACACACGCAAGCTTTTCGTTACAGTGCGTACCAAGCACTGCTAGTCGACGGATGGCACGATATTTATCTGGCTGCCAGACATATATCGATTTAACAATGTCATTTGATCCCTATGTATTCTCATTATCCCATAATTTATTGGATTGTTTATTCTTACAATTTTGAAATATAATGTAAATTTATTAATTTGATGATTTGAGTAAAGCAATTGAGCGTTTATCGAAAAGAGGGGTCAGAATTGAAAAGTGCGAGTTTATTCTTATCGAAATAAAAAATAATCAGTCACCAGTTCTCTGTTTTTGTAGATAAGTGTATAAGAAAAACACGTTTGAGCTCAGCCCCCATACGTCGTCTGCTCTCCCAGGTTGTGCGCCTGCGCGCACGTGCGCTACTATTCTATTATGCTGCTCTGGACTGGAGCTGCGTCATCAGCTGATGGCGCGATGTTGACCCCCGAGCGTCCATTCGTTGCTTCCTCCTGAATTTCCAATTTAAATCTCGAACTCAATCAGTTTACGACTCGACGGCCTGCCGCTCGGACCTACTGAAAACGCGTGCCTCTGGAAAATTCGACGCATCGGCTAACCTAATTCAGTCGCGAGGTGAAAAAAGGCAACGAATTACACAACTCCGAGAAAGTGACAGTTTAGTGTGTTTATTGTGAGACGCTGCAAACTATGTGCTTGGGACTCATACGAGCTCTTGTTTTGTTACTTTGTTGCGTATCGCTGACACAAACCTTCCGGTTTAGAGGCAATCAGAGATCGCCTGTAATTTTCGGTAAGTAAACATTGTTTTTTTCAGTTAATCTGGATAGTTTAAAAATAGAACGTGATTGGAACAAAAATAAATTCAGTTCCAGGAGATGGAGGAAGTCAAGTGGAAGCCAACATCAACAAAACTGCTTCAGTACATTATTTATGTGAGAAGAAATCTAGTGGATTCTTTAATATCTGGTTGAATTTGGAACTACTAGTTCCTATAGTTATAGACTGCTGGGTAATACAAAGGTTTATTTTTTTAGTATTTAAATGTTATTAGGTGAATCATCAAAGATAAAGAATATTTTGTACTTTTTAGATAGATAATATGAAGCTTATTTATGACAATCAAACAAGGAAAACTAAAAATACTGATGGAGTAGATATTAGAATCCCAGGATGGGGAGACTCATTTGTTGTGGAGTATTTAGATCCTAGCAAGGCTTCTCCTGGAACTTATTTCAAGGATATTGGAAATATGCTTGTCAAAGATTTACAATATGTCCGGAATTTCTCTTTGAGAGGAGCACCTTATGACTTTAGAAAAGGGCCAAGTAAATCCATATTTTTTTTTCTTTTTCAATAAAATTAAATAAATTAAAATTTTTTGTTATTAAAACCGGATATAAAATAGAAAAGTAATTATCTAAATTTAATAATCTTTGTTTTTACAAAGTCTGAAGAGCATTAGTAAAATGATAAGATATAATAACTTCTGATATTAAAATAACTTTAAGCTGTAGCTTTCATTTATTGAACAGAAAAGGTTTAAATAATATAAGTAAAATTGATCAATTACAATTTATTTAAAATTTAATTTTCAAAAGTAAAAAATTTCAGCCTTTTTTAACATATAATGTATTTATAAAGATCTCCATATCATAGTTAATTTATGATGCAATCATTATTAATTCTTATTTAATATTTTTTTATCTAGATGAAAACGAAGAATACTTTATAGAGCTGAAGAATCTTATTGAAGAGACTTACATAATGAATTATAATCAACCTGTTACATTAATAGCTCACAGCATGGGAGGTCCAATGTCATTAATATTTTTACAAAGGCAAACTCAAAAATGGAAAGATAAATACATAAATTCATTGATCACACTTGCCGGTGCTTGGGGAGGTTCTGTAAAGGCCCTCAAAGTCTTTGCCATAGGAGATGATTTAGGTGCATATTTATTGAGAGAAAGCACTTTAAAAGCTCAACAAATTACTAGTCCAAGTTTGGGTTTTTTATTACCTTCTAAATTGTTTTGGAAGGATGATGAAGTACTTGTGCAAACAGAGTTAAAGAATTATACATTTGCTGATATGAAGGAGTATTTAATGTATGAATAAAATTATGTGTATTATTTTATTGCAACATTTTTGGTCTAAAGATAATAACATGCTTTCAATTGCAGAGATATCAATGTGCCAAATGGTTGGGAATTCCGTAAAGATAATGAAAAATATCAACTTGATTTTTCTCCACCAGGTGTAGAACTTCATTGTTTGCACGGAGTAAAAGTAGATACTGTTGAAAAGTAATGAAATTTCTTTTACTGAATGAATCATTAATAAGGATTGGAGTGAAATAATTATCACTTTAATCTACTGTATTTCTTTGTTTTCTGTTGTCATTAATCTGCCTTTTATATTTTGTAGATTACTTTATAAACCTGGGATTTCACTTGATGGTTATCCACAATTGATAACAGGAGATGGAGATGGCACAGTCAATTTAAGAAGCTTAGAAGGGTGCACTCATTGGAAGGGAAAACAAAAGCATAAAATTTATCACCAACCATTCCCTGGTGTTAATCACATGCAAATTCTGAGTAATGAGACAGTTCTTGATTATATCCGAAAAGTATTGAAGTACTAACAAAACTTAAGAAATTGAACATTAAAAAGCAATGTTCTTCTTTCAAAGATCAAGTTGAACACAGACTATTTAACTATTTTTGTGTCATAGTGAGTTTAGTTTTAGAGTGTCATGTTCAAATCAATTATAACTCTAATTCATTATGATAATGTTAAAAACAGACAAAAGGATCTGCATGGGATTAGAATTTAAGTTTACATCATGCCCAATACTCATTAACTTTCATAGAGTTTTTAATTTTGTTATACCAATAATATTATTTTGACTGATAAGTGCTGTGAAAATACTGATACTTTAATGGCATCAAATTAAAAATTTTTTAATCATTTTATTTATAAAACCGTTATTGATAAAAAATTTTAAATAAAAATATATAATTTTTATACTATATCGTCCAATTATTTTATCCCTGAAATTAACTACTTTTAAATGATGTATAAAAATAAAACGCAGAATTTTAAGAAAACAAATGTTTAATAAACAATAAATACTTTTATACTGATTTTTTTATACATCGATCATAAGCTATTATAAATACATTACATACAATATTTTTCACAGAATATATCATTGTAAATCTAAATTTTACATACATAAAAAGTTTTTAGTTCTACTTCCACTACACTATCATTGGTTCACATTTTGTTGAATGTGATATGTGAAGTGGAAGCAACCCCTCAATTAAGTGTTCAGTATGAACACGTTATAAAGGCAGCAGAGGAATGCTCGAGATTTTTACTAAAACATTTATCACGCAAGCACCTTCCAAACACTCTCGCTTATAGAATTAATATTGCACAGCATAGTTTTAGGAGCATAAGTTGGTTTGTGCACATAATTGGATACACTTCAACGTTGTGCACACTTTAGAATTGGTGAAATTTATATGTAGACATATTGGAGTCGTTAAATTGTACACAATTAAAATGTGCACAATTATTATGTGCATAAACCAATCAATGCCGTTTTAGGAGTGCAACATAATCAATTCAAAATTTGAAAAAATTTTAATCTACATAAAAAAATATATTTGTGACAATATTAATTTTGATTACTAAGTAAATTGTTAAATATAACATAGATTAGAAATTTTGATTATTATAATAATGATTTAAAAAGAAAGTTGACGTGCCTCCCAAAACTAAACTAAAATTAACCGATAATAAAAATTATAATGTTCAGCTAATGTCAGTTAAGTGCCGATGAACTTTTTAAAAAGGCATACAGACCAAGGGCTAAGATAGTTACGACTGTTATAGTTTTATAGCTTTTTAAACGATACGAAACTCTTGGTTGTGCGCGTGCTACCTTTAATTTTTTCTGCCTTTCTCTTTCTAAACGAATAGCGTCAGCCTTTGCTTTCCATTCTTGTTCTTTGTGTCTTCTTCTGTGATCGAAATCTTTTACATCATTACATATCGATTCTGGAGGATATTGTTGGTATAATTTTGTGGAGTCAAACAATAGTTTTTCAAATGGTAAATCGTCAGGTAACTGAAAAATCAAAAACAGTTTTAAATAAAAACTTTTAATTATTTAAAAAAAAAAGAGTGAAGATATGTCTTACCATACTAAGGACTTTGTGAGTGTGTCCCATATCTGGGGTTGTACTAAAAATTTCCCTATCTCTATATGCTACAATCTTAGTACTTAAATATAAAGGAATTAAGGGGGGACTTCCAAGAAAGTAATCAAACAGTCTATGAAGTAGTTTTCTGTTTTCTGCATACTTGTGAGCATACCAAGTTGTATACTCAGCCAAAGCAAAGTGTGGAAACAATTCTACACTGTAAAATAAAAATAAAAGTCAGGATTTAATTTTTAATTGAATTAAAGTGATAAATTATTTAATTACTTTTCTAAATGCTCCAAAAGCTTAGGATGCTCTCTGTCTAGCAGTGCATATATATAAAAAAGTTCCTGATTCACTCTTTCCATTGTTTTCTCCATAAATCTTTCTAAAAATGTTACGGAAATTTTTTCTAGAACTAGCAGTCCCTGCTGCAGACCCATGACTAGCAAAACTGTTGCAGCTACATCATTATATCCTTGGTAATAGCTGCAAGATTAATGATATATTTTAAACAATGGCTGTTTAGTGAAAATCATTTGATGATATATATTTTTTCTTCATTTGCGGAAGAAGGGTAACTTATTGTAGGAAACAAATAACTATCTTTAATAAAGAGATACGCATTGTAACCACAGATGAGTTACAATACATACATACTTGAGCTCTGAATGTTGAGATAACACCCAACATATAATTTGGGTTAATTCTTTCTGAAATTTTTCCATGACATCTTCTGGAGCATCTTCAGGCAAATGACTTTGGCTGCGGGCAACATCTTTCAATATCTGTTCATACACATCTCTATCTATAAGTTTATGTACATCTTGAAGATCTTGCAGATCTGGAGGTTCTTTGTCTGGTAACCTTAATAGCTTTGGCCATAGGAATTTTCTCACCTTATCTGGAAAGTGATTATGATTGAAATATTTGTTTTAAATTTATCTGTACAGATATATGATTAATTTCAAAGCAATTTACCGTGAACTAAGCCTTCACTACTCCTTCCAAGTAATCTTAACTCATTAAATGTTAAATTTGGTTTCATTACAGTTCCTCTGACTACAATTAGTTTTAGATGCTCTAGCTCTGTCAATTCATTTGTGACTGTGAGATTGTTATTTGCTAAAGCAGACTTATTTTTAGGCATAGTTTTATCACCTGTCGAATGTAAGTCGTTGATGCCTGGAATTTCAGGAACAATTCCATTAGTCCATACTGCATCCGAATCTGACATATTAATCAAAGGAATGGTGTCGAAAGACAGCCTCTATGTGCCTTGAATCATATGAATCACGACTGACATTGAGTCATAGAATTTCCAAATTATCAATGTCGACGTAATTTCTCGGCTAAGCATCGATCAATATGTTCTGAAGATAAACATCATTTTTGAAATCCTAATCTTCGATTTGGACTAGCTAACTAGTAGAGCTTAGATTTCTCTTCCTGTAACAAAAATGTGGCATAATTACTTGAATAGCAGCAGGAAAAAAACACAGACGTCAAGGCGAGCGAGTGAAAATGACAAAAAAAGCGTACGATTCTAACCCCGTCTCCTGAGAGGTTTTTGTTGTTCCAGTCTTGCACATTTAAACGTCGTTGTAGTGGCACAGCCGACCGGAGAATTATCGACACCTCCAAAGTCTGAACTCCGACGCACTATGGATGTACTCGCTCGGACACAACGCAAGAGTGTGAGCGAGAGAGAAAGTTTTACTGTGGTCTTCTCTGTCCTCTACCAGATACTGGTATTACTGATACTCGCCTGTGAGTGAGAGTAGGATAGTGAACGAGAGGCGCGATCAAGACGCCAGCTATGTGCGACGCTGGCGACTACGGCGAGAGAGAATTCTGGCTGGCTACTGTAGTGTACTCTGTTGCTCTGCTCCGTTTTCTCGACAGAGAAGAGCGAATTACCGTTTTGCGTCGCAACAGCGTCGCTCACTCGGTGCGGCTCACCAGTGTGTTTTTGGGCGTTTGTTTTGACAGTCCAGCCGCTCCCCCCTGAGCTTTTCTAACCAAAAAGCTTGCGAGAAAAAGGCAAAAGACGAACGAAAAGCCTGCCGAGTGCATTGTTTACAAATATGTGAGGAGGAAGAGGACTCTGGCCCCCGGAGGAAAGGCAAATGTCGTCCTGGTCGCGAAGGTGAGTGCACTACTCGCGCCTCCTTTTTGCGGGAGAGCGTCGCGGCGCTCATTCATTGTTTATGTCAAACTCAATCTTATTTTTAGAATACACGGCACGAGGTGTACCAAAATAGACGGTCTCTATCAAACTTAGACCGGATCGGAGTGCGTCTTCGCGCTTTCGATGTGTGCGGTCGAGCACAGGGGATTGTATTTCTGCTAGAGTGTATGTACCATTTTCATCTGCACTGGATCAAGAAAAGGTCAGTGACAATCACACCAAAGCTATGGTGTTGCCGTGTGATTGGCAAACAACCAAGCAAAAGGTCACACAAAGGAGCCAGTATTTACTGGAAATGGGACAGTGGTACGTATAATTTATGGTTAGTTTCTTCCGCATGATTAACTTTGAAATTTTAATTATTTGTATGTGAACTTTTGCAGGGCCGATTGCAAGTTCATTGTTGGCCAAGAGCCCAACCAGCAGATACTGGAAGGACATAAGGTTTTTTTAGCAATGTCCAGTCCTGTCTTTGAAGCAATGTTCTTTGGAGGTATGGCTGAAAAGAACGATCCCATACCAATCAGAGATGTACAACCAGAAGCTTTCAAAGCTTTACTTGAATATATTTATACGGATAGAGTAGACCTTGGATCATTTGAGCTTGCCTGTGAATTATGCTACTGTGCAAAAAAATATATGTTGCCGTTTCTTGTCGAGGAGTGCACAAAATATTTATGGTCTGATCTCTCTCCTAAAAAGGCTTGTAGAGCATACGAATTTGCAAAATTATTCGAGGAACCTGTACTGATGGAGAAATGTTTGCACATTATGCGCTCAAAAACTAATGAGGTAATAAACGAAGCAAGCTGGATTGATGTAGAACAAGGGACTGTAATGACAATTTTGGATCAAGATGAATTGAATGTACCTTCCGAAATAGATTTATTTAATGCTGTAGAAAAATGGGCAAGAGCTGAATGTAATAGAAGATCTTTAGATCCAACTGATGCAAAGTCTGTACAATCTGTGATTGGCAATGCTTTAACTAAAATTAGATTTCTTACTTTAACTCCACAAGAATTTGCAGAAGGACCTGGAAAGTCTGTACTATTAACACAGCAAGAAGCTTTTGCCCTTTTGATGAATATTTCATCTCGCAACAGTGAAGTATCATTGCCTGAAGGATTTTCTACAAGTACACAAAATAGAATCAATGTAAATATGCAAATCTGTAATACTGATTTCTCTTTAAGCTACTGTGTACGTAACGTAGAGCAGCAAACAGCAGAAATTTACAATGATAATATATTGGATTGTACTGTTACATTTGTTGTTGACAAAAATATCTGTGTACTTGGACTCCAAGTACCATCACAGATTTTAAATATGGTAAAATTTATTGAATAATTTAAATAATTTACTGATCTATAAAAGCATTAGTAACATAATTTACAATTCATTGTTACAGCCGCGCAATGGCCAGCCTCCAAAATCATCTTACACAGAAATTCTGTATACTTGTCTTCTTGATTCTTATAATACTCGATTAACGTACACCCACTTCAGCACAAAAGTCGTTGTTGAAAATTTAATAGAAGTTTTTTTCAATCGTCCAGTGTATGTTCAGAAAAACAAGGTATAAGTTTTTCATATTTATAAAAGTTATTTTTCATAAGTATTAATTGACGCATTTTTGCAGGTGTATAAAATAGGTGTTGTATTTAACAGAGAGGGCTGGTACCCATTAGCAACTTGCAGCCAAAATAAAATCTGTGATAGTGTCTTATTCTGCTTTGGAGGCGGCAATGCGTCGGATACGAAACGAGACGGTCTTATAAGATCCATTATTTTTTCACATCATTAAATATTGATTTAAGATCTAATAAACTCTTACTCGTGTAGGATTGTGATACAAAAGAAGAAAAAGAAGAATTATATAATTTCTGTAAAGATTAATTATTATTAATACTTCTTCTTCTTCTTCTTCAACAATATAATAACTATTGGAGGTCTATTGAGAAGAAAAAAATCTTTGTACAAATTTTAATGTATCTCATTGTTAAATGTTAACGATTAAGTCAGAAAAGCAGCTATATAAAATAACTGTAAGAAGAGTTTTCAGGTTTCTTTCATTTACTGTCCTTATTCAGTTTTCATTTTTCAATCTAAAAACATTTCTTTGATTAACACATACTTTACACATTAAAATTATTTTAATTGTGCCAATTTTATACGTGCAATATATAGCTTTATTATATATTTAGCTTTATTTTAAGACGATTTTAAATTTATAAGAGATCAGTTTGTTTTGTAAGCATACTATTATTGTTAAACTTATTGTATTTTACTCAAACACTTGTTATTTACAATATGAAAGATTTGGTATGAAATGTATATTATAAAATAAAAAATTCTAAAAATATTTTTATTTATCAATGATCTATAAAGAAAGCACTTAAACATTTAATTCTAATAATTTTCTTTTTCAAGCTATAATAAATTATCATTATTTATTTTATACTTTATATTAATAAACGTAATGATGAAATAATTATCCGAATTAAGTTGCGACTCTGATAAGGGCAGTGATTTTTCCGAGATTATATTAGCGACAAGATGGCGGATTTTTATCAGACACAGCTCCTGGGGATGCGCGTTCATTATCGATTTTCTAGAAGGAGTTTTTATGGCTGCGCAGAACATAAATTATCCTTTATTTTCGAAAGCAAAAAATCCAAAAGTTATAAATGGGTCTTGCGATTGTGGGAAGAAAATATTTCAGAGATAAAGATCTCGAACGAAATTTTTCAATTGATTGCGTTGGTGTGATAAAAATATCGTTTAACAAATCAATTTCCAGTGAAAGATTTTTATTCAATGAACTGAGGCATTTTTTACTTTGCATAAATTGTCTTGGAAAAAGTTTTTCAATCCTGTTCTTTATATTGTTTTTAGAAGCATTAATTTTAAACTACGAAAAGTTGATTTTATTGATTTTATAACGTATTAAAATGTTGGAGAAAATTCGTAAAGCAAAACTTGGTTAATGAAAAGTTTTATCGAAAATTCAATTATCAGTATAATTTATCGCAAACTTAAACGAAAAGAAAGTTTTAATGTAGATCAGGTCGCTATTTTAAAGGGCCAAAAATGTAAAAGCGTTCAAAGATATTTCAAATCGATACTTACGCAAATTAAAATTTTCTTTTCTACGACGTAAATATGATTCATCAAAAAAAAGCTCTGAAAACAATTATTTATTTTCTGATTGGTTTAAAATCTAGGCATGGAATATAAAAATGATTAATGAATCAGAAATAAATGGAAGTTGGATTAGGAAGTGAAAAAAACAGAAGGACCATTTTTCAAGCGGATCAAATGAAAAAAGTGTCTGTATAACTTGGAGAAGCAACAATCTCCACGTGTTCATTGTTAAAAACCAGTATTATTATTGTATTGTTATTATAATATTTGTTTAACAATAGTCCAGACCTATAATAATTTTTCGCATGCTTATGTACACACTAAAAGAATTCACACTACTCGAAATATATATATATATTTTAAATTCTTTATTAGGTATTCATTAAACAAATTGCAACGTTCGAAACATCAATGACGCGCCATTTTACATGCCAAGAGCACATATCGATAGTGGTATATTCATGTCGTCGTTACCATATAATAATAATTCACCATCTGTATTTTACACTGCAAGGAAAAACGGGCCGCCCGCCGATTCTTCCTCCCGCCCGGCACAGTATAGTTTTTATGCGTAAAAAAGCGAGTCTCTCGATTTTGCAGAGTCGACTATAACCGGGACGGAGGAATCATCGGTGCGCGACGCCTTTGGAAAGGAAAAACGCTTTTCTGTGATTGCCGATAAACCACTTGTATATCGTTACTTTAAATGCTATTATCGTACTTTTTTTCTTTTATACCGCCAATGGACTCGAATACTCAATTTTTCAATGATTCTGCTTTGATTCTTAATAGTACTAGGAGTGCTCACACGGCTATCGTATTATTTATTACGCTCTTCGGGCAAAAAAACTCGAGAGTCTATGTACACTTGTTACTCACATTTTTGTCCCCTCTCTCTCTCTTTTTTTTTCTTCTTTTTTTTTTTTAAGGAATTGTGCGTTCCGTTACGTATCACGGTTTTACGTATCTTCATTAATAAGAATCGCGCTACGTTTTTAAACAACAGTCGCGGGTTTTAGTGTATATGATCGAACGAAAAACCTAATTTCTCTGCCGCGCTCTACTTTTAGTCTGCATTGTTCTTTTTGAGCACATATAGTTTGTGAGCACCCCCAGCGAGTGTATAATATAAACTGCCTTAGTTATTTCTCTCTCTCTCTCTCTCTCTCACCCTCGTACTTCGCCTATAATATAATATATAATCGCGCGCTCGTGATTGTTCTGGAACACTTGGCGGCGCGCGCGCTTGCCGAGAAAACAAAAAGAAAACATTCTTTACTTCATCTTTATCTTTACACCCAATCGGGATTCCCGCGAGGCTCTTGTCATCGTAAAAGGTACCGCAACGAACGCCTTCGCTCTTCTCAGCTTCGCTCGATTCTTTTCTCTTATACCTTCAGCCCTCTCCGCCCTACACATCCTTTCCGTACAGTCGAGCCTCTACAGAATACAATTCTAAGCTAAGCGATCACAAAGTCTATGGATTCAATTCCTTGCGTAAGCTATATACGCGCGAAAAACACACCTCGTCACACATCTCGGCTCTCTTCTTTCTTCGAAATTCCGCTGCTCGCCACTTGAATTCTCTCTCTCTCTCTCTCTCTTCAATCCCTTTCCTATGTGCATCTCCTTTATATCTGTCTCTTATCTGATTCTTCCGCTCCGTTTGAGCGACACACATTCGCATTGAAACTTGTCTTCGCTGTTTTTTTTTTTTTTTTTGGCACCCGTATTTTTTTTTTTTCCTTTTATGTATGCTTTAATCGTTAATTATTGTTTAACCGATGAAAGTCGCGCGAGTTATTATCCCGGCTGGAAAACGCCGGTTTTGGCGCGCGCGAACGCGATTTCGCTAAAATCGCGGATTCTGTCGAGACGCTGAGTTTCCTGAAGTCGCGAAACTCTTCTAAACTCGTATCTATTTGAAATGCTCTCGGAAAATCGGCCACCCCCGAGACGCGAGAGGAGATATAACCAATCTCGAGCTGCTTGCTGAAAGCTCGAAATTGGAACTCCACCGGGTCGCGGGGGGGCAATTTTTCTAATTTTTTTGTCAGTGCGTTCGAAAGGAAAGAGTATAGGTCTCCGGGCAATAAATATTTATTCCGCGGCCCGCTCTAAATTGAGTTTTCGACAGATAGCGCCGCCTCAGCGTCTCCGGCAGGCAAAGGCTATTGAGTGGAAGAGACGACGATTCATCTTACCTCGAGTATCGACATTTCTATTTAGGGCAAGCTTTAAGACTGTCTTACAAGATCGAACCTCTGGTAACCTATATAAACGACCTATATAAAGATTCAAAAAGCTTAAGAGTTAAGGTTTTCTTTCATCGACAGATCGGTATCGTAACGCGCAGCTCAGACGGAGATCTCCTGTATCTGTACGCGCTTCTTGGCGCTGCCGGGGGTGCCGGGCTGCCTGAGGATGCCGGGGCAGACGAGGCCGGAGGGCGGGGCGGGCGACTTGGGCGGCGGCGGGGGCTCGGGCAGGTCCGAGTCGTCGTCCAGGTCGCCGACGGCCGCCGCCATGGTGGCGTCGACGCACGGCGAGGGCGTGCGGTTGCGCTGCTGCTGCTGCTGCTGGGCTTGCAGGCTGGGACTCGGGCAGAAGTAGGAGGAGCGCTCGTACTCGGCCATCTGCATGTGCTCGAGCTCCTCGACGAACTTGGTCTTGTGGGGGGCGACGGGGCTGCTGCTGTCGGTCGGCGAGTCCGCGAGGACGAAGGTCGAGAGGGAGCGCTTGCTCGTGTGCGTGCTGCCGCCCAGCTTGCTCAGGCTCGGCGAGCTGCGCAGCACGCTGTCCGAGCAGCCGATCTCCAGCAGGTCCTCCTTCTTCTTGTCCGAGAGGCCGGCCAGCGAGCACTGCGAAAGAAACGTTCTCTCGTTAATATAAGGCGAGCTCGGCGACGAGCTTTACCGTCTATATATCTCACCTGGTCGATGCCGGGGCCGCCGACTCCGTTCTTGTCGCGCTGGTGGTAGATGCCCGCGAAGATCAGGATGTTGAGCAGCAGGAGGAAGACGCCCACGGCTATGGTGACCGTCAAGGCAGTCGTGTAACTCTGGTAGTGGCTGGAGGCTAGTTTGCGAAGAAGATTGTTGGGGCCTGGTCCGAGATTCGGGTGCTGGGTATTGCTGGAAAGACGAACGTTTGTACGGTTAGACGAGCGTATCATATGGAGTGGCAGAGTATCGGTCGCCTCGACTGACCTGGCCGACGTGGTACCGGCTCCGGGCAGGTAGCTGCTGGTGAGGTTGGGCGTGCAGTCCGTGCTGGTGGCCATGGTGGTGGTGATGCCGGCGGCCGAGCTGGAGATGGAGGGCTCGGTGGGGTAGGGCAGCGGCAGCGGCGGGGCCGGGATGGGCATGGCCATGGACTGGGGCCGGACCGAGCCCTCGTAGAGGGCCGGGCTCTCGGCCAGGTGGTGGTGGCGCATGCTCACCTCGTAGCCCGGCCGGTGCAGCTGCGGCAGCAGGTTCAGCCAGAGGCTCATCTTGTGGCCCCGGTAGTGGGAGCGCATCTCCGCGTTGCGGCCCGCCTCCAGGTACAGCTGGTTGATCGAGTCGTACGAGTCCCAGAACGGCGGACTGCTGATGCCGACGTCGGCCGAGGCGCTCCACGCCGCCGCGTTCATCGACGACATCGCCGCGCCGTTCGGATCTCTGAAAGTTCGGCGGTTCGGTGACTTTTTTTATTGTTTGCAGTTAATGCTTTATACGTCTATCATAATCTACGTTTATTTTCGAAATTTCGCATTATTCGAATAAAGCGTTCGAAATGTTGAAAAATAAATTTTTACTTCACAGACAATTTAATGGATTTTGCAATCAAAATCCATTAAATTTAATTTTTGTTTACTTTTTATTCAATACTTGAAATAAAAATTTTTAGTTAACCAATAAAATCTAAAAGTTTGCAAAGAGCTATTCCTGGAAAAACTCATGGCTAGATTTACGATATCTTTATTTTACATGGAGATTGAACGTTAAAATTTTCAATTCGATATTTCATTTCAAATAACGAAAAGATTTACTATTTTTACTATTTTTACGCCACCGATCGACTCGCTTTATATTCACAAGAATTTAAAGTTTTCAAGTTTAAGTTAAAAGTATAAAAAAAACCTTTATATATACTAACGAGTGATTTTTACGATAGAAATAAATTTAGAGATTCCTTAAACTGTAAAGCATTGTAAACAATCGCGGCGAAAGAATCCATTCATTGCAAAGAATAACAAACAACTATTACTCATTACGCTCGTAAACTTAAATTGCTAAGCAATAAATTTAAAATAAGCGAGCATCTGTACAATTTTATAACAACTGCAAGAGCACTTGAAAATGTACTTGAAATGTGTGCTTTTTTTTTTCAAGCATCTTGTACTTCATAGGAAAGTAAAAACTCATATATGCACTAAATGAACGGTACCATTTTTCCAGGAGTCTTGAGTGCAAAACTTTAACAATTCAGGAGTCTTCGTTTTGTAGCAAATTACTTCAAATTTGCTACAAAGAAAGAGAGAAGAATTTTCTATAGTATATCGCTGTCTATTCCAAGTCTTCTATTATATTGCCTTCTTTCAAAATTGCTTTTTATCTTCCTGTACAAGCTACGTGCAGTAATTAAAAATTAGTCCTTTTTTCTTAAGAGGCTTTCGACCACGAAATGGAAGATAAAAGTTTCACCGGGCTTTTAGAAATTTATTTGAACCTTTAAATTCTAAACTTTAACAGTCTGTATAGATATCTTTTTAATTAGCGTGCAATTAAAGTACCCAAAACGTTATTAATACTGCAAAATTAAAGAGATTTTTTAAAACGTTAATCCGCGAAATATTACGGGATTGAAGGATAAACGTGTAAATTATAATTTAAAGCTAAAAACACAGAGCGAATCTCATCATAAAATTTTTATATCTCTGTCAGAGAGCCCATATTTACAAACGCGTTTAAACAGACTTCTGTTTTTTTAAAGCTAATTTGCTGCTTTTTAAAGCAAACTGAAAAAAAGATATAAAAAATTACAATATTTTAAAAATAAAGAAAGAACAGCACTGTAGTAAAAAGACCAAGACAACCATTTCTTTTTTACTTCCTGCATTCCGTACACTACCGAATTAAGAAAGACTTCCTTCCAAACCAGATTAAACTCCGAACTCACCCCCGCCTTATAAAGTTGGACAGATAGTGGACGAGCAGCCTGGACAGGCTCTCGTCCGCGGCCGAGTAATTGCTCGTCCCGTCGGGCCTGAGCAGCGGCACCCCCAGCAGATAGGGTATCTCCTCGCCCTTGAGGCTGGGCCTCTCGCCGGGCTGGAAGTGCAGGAAGTAGCCCCGTCCGCCGGTGGCCGAGTGCAGCAGCGCCAGCCTGAGCAGCGGCGCCGCGACCTGGCCGTCGCCCAGCAGGGCCAGCAGACCCTCGCAGATGGCCAGCGGACTCGGCTCGCCGCGCTCCCAGTCCGTGTACTCGTTGCGCAGCGTCGAGTAGATCTCGTGCAAGTGGTAGCGGTACGTGTTGCGCACGTAGGTGCGCAGGATCCGGTCCCGTCGGGTCTCGTTCAGGCCGCTCTGAGGAGCGATCAATTTTCGTTTTTTACGAATGATATTGCTTTCTTTTGCTTTTGAAAATGTTAATTAACCCCTAGGCGGATGGGCTGGCGACTTTTGGTGCCGTCTTTTGCGGTTCGCCCGTATCTTTCAAGGGAAAAGTTCCCGAAAGTATGACTTTTGACTCGTTCTTGAACGCCGACCGCCTGGAGGTTAATAAGCTTTCGACATAAATACATTTATATACGCTGTGATATTTTTAAACTCGTTCGTTGAAAAATAAACAAACATCATGCAACTTTAATTACTGCGTAAATGAAACGCTTGAATATTTAAGCATATTTATAGACGAGCACGTGCCGTTTCGCAATTAATTATGCAGCGACTCGCGCTTTATAGCAAGCGAAACAGTCATGTGACGCGTGAATTTACCTCAAGATCCTGTTCTGTGAGTTCCAGCCAGGCTTCGTCGGACGTTAGACCCATAAGTACGTCACGGTCGCCGAAATTAGCAAACTCCGAGCCTGGACCTGGCATTAGTGGCATCAATCCCGTGGACGAGACTGTTGGTTGAAAATTCTGAGCAACAAACATTATTCAAACGTTAGTTTGGCAAGAAACTGCTCGGCGCTAGTCGACAAGAAAATGTTGCGAGTCAAAGGAATTATATGTACAATTTTATGAGTGATTTGCTTGGATGTTCTAATTTACGATGAATTACAAAATTGAACATAATTCCTTCTACTCGAATCAATTCAATACGAGCGACAAAGATAAGTTTAATAGGCTGTTAAAAAAATCTTGCTGACCTGACTATTAACTAGACTCGACGGCAGGACGGCGCCGTCGATGAACGGCGCAAAGCCGGAGGTGAACCTGGGCACGTCGAGCTTGACGTCGAGGAGCTCGTCGACGCTCCTCAGCCTGAGGCAGGGCGCCATGTCGTCGGCCTCGGCGTCGCCCGGGCAGCCCAGCAGCTCCGCGACGCGGCGCTTCACCTGCAGGGGCTCCCGCTGGATCGCCCAGGGCGACAGGGACGAGCCGCCCAGCAGCACCACCCGCTCGATCAGCTCTGCAATTCAGTCGCCCCCGCGGAAGCGCGAGATATAATTAAACGAAAACAGGAGCCTACACCCCACTCCTCTCCGAGTGAAGCTGCTACTTTGGTTTTTGTTACAACTGTATATATGTATTGCGCGGAATTTTGGAAAATTAAAGATAGACTGCCATTCTCGCGAGATGTGTCTGGAGCTTTGGGTACACGGATGAAGCTTTTCACTTTGAGATTCAAGACCTCCTTAAGATTACATCGAGTTTTCGGAATTTAGTCAGACTCCCCGGAATACACACAACTTTCCCGGAAACTCTCTCGAGTCAATAAAAGCCCCCGACATATTTAAGCTTTTCGAGTTCGACGGAGACGAGATCCCGTCTGACTTTGAGCGCGGAGATCTCGCGCCGCTCAGCTCGCGGCTAGTACATTCCGATGCACCGCGGTGCTCTGTATCTCTCTGCCTCAAAGCGCGGGAATTAATTAACAAACCATTCTCCCTGCCCGAGGTTTGCCTCCGATTATACCGGCAAACAAATCTCTTTCTCCGGCGCGCGTTTACACGCCCATTAAAAAATCAGCCGGCCGCTAAGCAGCGTGCGATCAAAGTTCGCCCGCTTTAAATAATAGAGCGCACGCCGGACCGACTCGCCGGCGAAACAGCTGCCGATAGAGATCCGCGCAAACATTTGCGAGAGGATGAATAATTAGCCCCCCGCGCGCGCGAGCGGAGTTCGGATCGATGAGGGGGGAAAAAAGAAAGGAACGCGCGTTAAAAGCCATTAAAAACCCCCTCCCTTCCGGCAGTCCCGCGCGCGCGCGCGCCCCGATCGCGTCTAAGCAGCGAATTACGTCTCTCGTTTGACCGTCGGGGGCTAAAAGACAAAAGTCCGCTGCCGAGAGGCTGCGGGCGGCCTCGCGGCAACCCTACATCGCACACGTACGCGCGTGAGGGAGCCGGTGGCTTCCGAGTGTGCGCGAGAGCGAGCGGGGCGAGCGCCGTAAGAGGCACCGCAGAAGGTTCGTTAGCAAAATGGCAGTGCAATCCAGGCCAGCGAGATTGTTAGTGGATGCGCGCGGAGCGGGGCTCGGGGCTCCTCTCTCTCTCTCTCTCGCGCGCACTCGAGAAAGCTTGTTAAGGATGGTGTAGTGCCGCCACCTTGCAAGCACGGCCGCGGCACGTTCCTCTATTCGTTATTCCGCTGCAATTACTTTCTATTTCGATTGCGATCCTGGGCCGATGCTTAAGACCGGTCCACGGGCATCTTTGTTGGGAGGGGGAGGCTTGCCGGGTTCTCGTGCGGCCTCCGGGTTTTGGCGATTTTTAGCGGCTCATCTAACGACGCCCGCTTTCTTTTTTTTTTTTTTAGACGCTTAGAGGCGAGCTTTGCTTTTTTTCGAGCTCGGAGATTGCTTTTAGACGCGGAGACGAAAAATCATTATGAACCGGCTGTCTCGAGTTGTATTTTCTTAATTAACGAGTGCCGAATTAAGCCATTAATTTTCGTCTTTTATTTGCAACAATTTGGTCATTGTTAATTAACAACTGCTAAAGCACTTTTGAAAAGTCGATTAAAAAATTGAAATAAAAAGAATCGCGAGCAAGGAACACCTCTTATATAACCTCAAGCCCCGAAAGCGGAAGTTTCCCCGAGTCGTTTTTCTAAGCGGCGCGGAGACATATATATATATATTTTTTTTTGGACAAAGTCCCAGCGGAGGCAAAAAAGAGCGAGGACTACGTACCTTTGGCCATCGGCGAGACGGCGAGGAAGTTGGCGAGAGCGGCGCCGGTTCCATGGCCCAGAAGGGTTAATCGATTGGAATCGCCGCCGAATGCAGGTAGGTTCTCCCGCAGCCAGTGTAGACCGGCCACGAGATCCATGAGCCCGTAATTGCCCTGCGCACTTCCTTTCGAACTTGTTTTCAGGAAACCTGCGTCGACAGAATTAGCGGTCAAATTCGGCGTCGCGGCTCTTTCCTCGGTGGGTATATGTGAAGTAGATTATTTTTTGTCGTTGGAAAAGTATTGTGGGAGAGAGAAAAAGTAGCTCTTTATATTATTATAATACTTGTATGACGCAAATTGTTTTTTTTTTTTCAAACCCATCAGCAAAAACATTTTTTTTCAGCTTATTATACATTTTTCTTTCTGAAACTGCTTTCGCCTATTTAATCGGTAATAATTATAATGCAAAGGTGTTTAAAGTGCATCCGAGAGCGAGGGATTATTTTTACCGCAAAGGAATCGAAATGCTATAATTAAATTTCGAATGAACAAGCAGCCAATTGACGAGCTGCGAGCAAGAACAGCTTAGCTGGAAAATGCACTTTATCTTATAGTCGCGGATCATAGTAAATAGATGTATATAAGGACGCGGGATAATCTCGGGAGCCGATATCAGTCGACTGGCAAGCTAACCCGGCGAATTCGCTCTATCTCCGCCTCCGAAAAGAAAAGCAGAGACCTCTCCGCTCCGTCGGGGCGCGCGCGCGCGTGCCACGGCACGCATGTCAAAAGCACAGCGGGGAAGGAAAGACGAACGCGATCGAGGAAAATCAATATGAGAATTCGCTCATGCGGAAAATATTATACACGCTCGAGATTTGCACATAGAGGGACTCTCTCTCTCTCTCGCTCTCCACCCCTTACTTTGCTCGCGCGACGACGCGCGCAGAGAGCCGAGAGCGGAGAGGGGAAGAGAGAGGCCACTGGCCGCCGCCGCAGACCGGAAGATTTCGCATAACTTTTAATACGTAACGACGCGCCGATCGAACGCCGCGCCGGCCTGTTTAACGAGCTATCACTCGATTTAACCAATTTCGCAAGTTCGCCGTGTCCGGTCGACGGGGAACTGCGGGATATCCTCTAAAATCTAAGACGGGTTCGAAAGTTAATTCCTACTTCGTTTTGCGCGCTTTACAAGCACTCCGACTGCCATTCGTGAACGCTCGGCTGTGATTTACGCGATCTTACCCAATGGGCCGAGCTTTTATTCTCGATTCCATAATAAATTCAGCCAATTAGCCGGGCGGTTGAGAAATTTCTATTTTAATCGTTTACAAACGTAATTTGAACGTTTCGAAGCATGATTTTGGGTTTTATTTTGAATTTTCAAAGGAGCACGAACTGCACTTAACAGCACATTTTCAATAGAGGATTAAATACGAGCGCGCGCGGCGCTTTCGGTTTACCGAAGCATAAATTTTGAGCACTTCCTACTGAGAATTGGAATGAAATAAAAAAAATTTGAATTTAAGGAGGTCGGGATTTTAAACTAATGGAAAAAAAAGAGAAAAATTCCCGGCCGACCCGACCGAAAGCCGCGATATAATTGATACAATCAATTGAACAGTGGAAAACAGACACCGGCGCGTCATAACTTTTTATAATTGAGTGCAAATGCGTTAGTCTCTTTTTGATGCCGAGTTCGAGTGGGGTAATAAACAGAGAGAAACACGAGGCCGCAGCATAAAAAATATTTATTTCCATTTTTCACCTCAATTTTCCTCGCTGTTCTATTGCCCTTCCCTCACTTGGGAGGAGAGTGGGGGAGGGGGCGCACTCGTTATCGCGCCCGCCTGGGTTTAAAGTAAAAATTAAATTTTTTTATTTGTTCCGGCGTGCTCCGCACGGTGCGCAGAGAGCACACTTTTTTCGCAAAAACATTTTATACCGACGAGAGAGAGAGAGAGCGGGGCGTAAGGCACCGAACTTTCGCATATATATCCGAATGAATAACGGCTCGGCGTTCATTTCGATAATTGTTTACAACAATATTGCGCCCCGAGCAATTAATTCGCGGATCAAGTGCGACTCGCAGCCCGATAAATTGCCCCCGCGCGCGCCGGTCGAAAGTAAACGCTTCTGTTATTTTTTTTTTTTTGCACCGCGGCCGGCGCTGATCGATCGCCCGCTAATACCTTTGATCAATTATGGGGCGAAAAAGCGTCGAGCGGAGTGTTTCTCTCATCCAATATTTACTAGCCGGCTGGGCCAGAAAGAAGAATTAGACGCCGGAGCCGGAAATGATAGCGGAGCGCAAAGCGAGCGTATAATCAATTTCGCCGATTGCCGCGACACAAAGTGCAGAGGAGCTCCCATCTAAAACCCTCCCCCCGCCCTCGAGTGTTCCTCTGGACGCCTAATTAACGGAAATAAAAGCCCTTCTTCTTCCCCTCGCCTCTCCGTCTCTCTCTCTCGCAAAGTCTCTCGCGGCTGCAACACTTAAGCCCAGTCCAAAGATTGATTTTCCCGGGGCAGTGTTCCTCGAGATAAGCGATGGGAAAATTAGCGGCCATTGTGCCGAGGAGGGTCTCATTCATCCGCTCTCCGTCTCCGACCGCGTCACGCACGAAGAAAAAGCTGCACTGTGCAGAGCCTTTGAGAAAAATGGCTGCACGTTTGTTCGGGCGCCAAAGCCCCGGAAGGGGGTCGCCGTGTGATCTCCGGCATTGAGCGTATTAATTGAAGGATGAAATATTCACGGAACGATTAAGCGGTGATTAAAAGCCCGGCCTCGGCACACACACACACACGCGCGGCGCAAAGGCGCCCTGAAAGCCACGAGTGTGCGCGCCGCCGCCGCCGTCATTTTCCACCTCCCTCTTTTGCCCCTTTCTTCTCTTTTTGCGCCCGGCGTCGTCGTCGTCGTCGTCGTGGCCGTCGTCGTCGCTCATAGTAGTCGTCGTCGTCGTCGTCGTCGTTGGCTTTGACGCGGCGCGATGGACGCGCGCCGATGAAAGAGATGCTTGATAAGGCGCTTTTTTTCCCGGCAGCCCCCGGGGGGGAGGGGAAAGAATGCAGCGCGCGTTCGAATCCAAAGTGCATATTGAATAATTAAGCGACGCGTCCAGCCGGTATGAAAAGAAACTAGGCTTTATCGGGAATTGGATGCAGGCTGCCCTCCCGTCGGAGATGAGAAAAGGGTCGCTTTGCAGCGACCGAGCAGAAAGGGAACTGATTTGCAGAGGAAATATTTGAAGACGGTCGAGCGAGTAATCTTTTTCAAAAAAAATTCCTCTCCGTGATGATCCTTTTTCCATTCGGTAGTCTCAAAGGGCCTTCCCCCGGAAGTTAAAAGCTCGGCCTCTCGCTTTCTCTCTCTCTCTCTCTCTCTCTCTCTCTCTCTCTCTCTGCAAATTTCATCCGGGTTTTTGGGCTTCTTAGATGAGCGCGCGTCGAGTACTTAAGGTAATGTGTATCTTGAGAAAGTAGCCACTGTGTGCTTCTTCTTCTTTTTTTTTACGTCTGCAGAACGGCGAGGGCAGATTGTTGGTCTTTTCAGAGCTGGATTACATTTTAGAACCGGCGAGATGTTGGTTTTACGTCTGTATTTATATCCGCAATCGTCTAGCAACTATTAAAAGCTGCCTTTTTACGGAGGCTGTTACTATACTTTATTAAACTGCGGTACACAAAAGCGAGCACACAAGAGCAAATGTGTGTATAAAAATACTTTTTTTTTTACCGAGACGTTTTGAATATTTTTTTTTCTCCCGCCTCACTTTCTCGAATTGAAAGGAGATTGTGGAAAAAAAATTTCGATATGGAGAATCCTCTCCGCTCCGGGATTCAATGTAAGAAAAAGAAAAGAGCTTACAAACCGTTTGAAAATGAGATGTAGAATCTCAGTCTGAATTAAAGTGCTGCTCGTACCTTCGAGATTTAAAACTTTCTCTTACAGTTTCCTCAAAATCTGACGTCTAATTAAAGTTTCTATTCGAACTAAAATTTCTGTACAGAGAGTAAGAGATCAAGAGTTGAAATTCGGAAAAAACTCAATCACTCGATAAAATAAGGCAGCAGCGACTTTACGACGTCCAGCCTTGATTCTTTATCGAGCTCTATAAAAAACAAAAGAGCAGGGCGTCGAAGATAAACTCATCCCCCCTGGAAAGTTGAGAGAAGACATACGAGAGAGAGCGAGAGAGTAAGAGTGAGAGAGAGTCCGCTCTGTGTTCGTCCGAGCTTTGCGAACGGCGCACAGGGGAACGATGCGGCCGGCATCACGTTCGAGCGCCTTTATCTTTGCCCGATTTGTAAAGATCAAGCAGCCATTAGCCCCCCAGCGACCGGGAAAAATTCCGCGACGAGCGAGCCGATTAAGTAATGCGCGCCCTGCTCTCCCAATTAAATTCAAGCTTTACCCAAGTTTTTTCGCCCGGCGCTTAATTAGCTGCCGGAGCGAGAGAGAGAAAATATTTCTTTTTTTGCAAAAACCGCGGACTAAGTCGCCTTTGCCGCGCGATGCACCCGGCCTTCTTTTTTTTTGCGCCGCGGTTATGATGGAAGTTTAGCCGAGGGCCGAGAGAGATGTTTTTCCTGCTCTCTCCGGAGCAGAGCTCTCTCCTCCTCCCTCTCGCTCCGATGTACACTTGCTGGTTTATCCCGAATATTGAAAGTCCCGAGTGCTGTTTGCTTGGGCTTGAAAATTTACGAGGAGTTGCTAATGATTATTTAGACTTGTTTTTTAGGCCGACTCTAAAAATAAAAATCGTAGTCTCCGCGCGCATGCAGCCCCCTTTTTTTAGTTTCGACTAAATTTTTAAACTTGTTTTCCTCTCTTTTTGCCCGGAGAGCAGACACTTAATGTACTTTTGCTGTAACTGTTGCCGCGGCGGCCGCTTTTCCGAAAAAAACCTCGGCTCTTTCACTTTCGAGTCTCTCTCCTTTGACGGGGTTCTTTGTTATTTTATACTCGCTCTAAAAAAAAAAAAAAGAAAAAGAATGCTTTGTTACTCACCTAAAATACCTAGGCGAAAGTTGATGGAGACGACGATGAGCCGTCCGTGCGACGCCAGGGCGGTTCCGTCCAGCGGATTCCCAGATCCCCAAGAGTAGGAGTCGCCGTGAACGAGTAGCAGGGCTGGCAGTAGATCCGGCGACGAGCCACCTGCAACAGCCAGCGCGGCGTCTCTCACGGTCAATTATTCCTCCCTCCGCTCCCGAGGCCAAAAAGGATCGGACTTAGCAGCGCGCGTACACAAAGGAGCAATCCTTTCTCGCGCGCACGGGGAAAAGGAAACGAGCTCTTTAACCCACAAACGCAAGCGCAGAGTCGACGGACGACGGAGACAGACTCGGCAGAGGTCCCAACCTCCCCCCGTATCGAGAGGCAGCTTTCATGCGGGCATTATCGGCAAAGTCGTTGACGGCGATTGCGATGATTCGACACGAAGCCGCCTCACTCCCGCGGTGCTTGCAGAATCTTCCTTTTTAAATCTACTGCAATGCACTACGGAATTGAAGAGGCCACGCGCGCGCTCTCCTTTGCTCTCCTTTTGCTCCCCCGTCTGGGAGGGGGGGCCGACCTCTCCTCCTCCCCCTCCGAACACTTTCCTTCTTTTTTTTCGGCCTCTGGTCCTCTTTAATAATACAGCAAACGAAATCTTATCGGCGCACTCGCGGGCCGATAGCGCTTAGAGCGTGCGGGACGTTTCACTTCTGAAGAGAGAGAGAGAGAGAGAGACGCAAGCAAGCGCTATCGCCCCGAGCGCCGAGCGGCCGCGTCACACTTATACTACTTTGAAATGGGCCAACTAACTCCTCCTCCTCCTCCTCCTCCTCCTCCCCCGCAGCCGCGGAATTTTCACATTTATCGTACACAGGGCTCCGGCTCTTTTTCTGCCCTTAGAATCCGAGCTTTCTGCGCTTCTTACAAATAAACTATCGCTTATACACTTTTTCGCGATATTTACTCTAATTAGATTTCTCCAACTTTGCGAGATGGCCTGATTACTAATTTGCTGGGCGCTTCCGCGCTAAGAGCTCATTTATTTCCTTTGACGTATTATTCACACTTGCTAAATGAAGTAACTTTCGTCATTTTCTTACTTTGGCCTTTCGCTTTTAAAGAGGAGCTCGTTTTCGAAAAATTTCGAAAAAAACGTTTCTATTTGAGTCTGCTAGCTCGGTAAGCTAAATTATTAATGGAAAATTATACACGCTCTTTCCTTTATTAAATCATTTATTCAGCCTCACTTTATGCAGGATTCTCGAGTCTAGATTTATATTTAAATGTAGCTCAAAGTGGCTCGAAATAACCCAGAAAAATTTCTTGTACTGTTTACAATTTTAAAGACATGAAACAAAAAATAAATCCTCGCTCGATTCAAATTCCGCTTAATCACAAAGGTAATGTAAATAAGCTTTATATCCTCTACAAAGGCTCTTTTATAATATTTTATAAATTCTTTACGTTATACACTAAAACCAGCATTTCAAATTTAATACGCAGCTTTTATGTTGATTAAATCGTTACATTATTCATACCCGTTCGGATTAATAATAACTTACATGCTAAATTATTCTTCTTGATGAAGAATTTCGTTCGCTCGCTCCATAATACACATTTTATGCCGCACTACATAAATACAGAATCGACAAACTCCATCATACAATGCTCCATTCGACGAACCACCCTTACTCGCTACCCCCTCGTAGTAAAATCGAATGATTATGTTTACCTGCGTGAGGAGCCTTGTCCTGGTGGGCTTGGGCTTGGGCGGCCTGGGCGGCTTGGGGCGGCCTGGGCACGTAGAGATTGAGGTAGAGGCAGTCTTCGCTCTGGTTGGCGAGCAGGGGCCCGACGCGCTCGAGGTAGGCGCGATGTCCGCGCGGCGTGCTGCCGTCCACCCGGGGCAGTCGCTGCGGGCAGGCCGGAGGCATCGTGTCGGCTAGCCGGGTGCCCCGCCAGGCAGACGGCGTGACCGGCGGCATGTAGCGCAGGGAGCCGAGGGGCGGCGTCGCGTACGGCACCCCCAGGTAAACCTCGACCTGGGCCTCGTGGCTGGCCCGCGACACCAGGCCCCGCAGGGCCCCGTAGCGCGTCCGCACCTCCCGCGTGCTGTACTTCTGCTGCTGCTGCTGCTGCTGCTGTTGTTGCTGGGGCTGTCCGCTATTCGGGGCCGCTGCCGCCAGGCTCCCCGCCAGCAGCAGCCAAAACAGAGCGCAACTCCACCCGGTGCCTGCAACCAACACCTTACTTCAGTCCCCGGCTGCTGCTTCCCTCTTGGTCCCCTGCCAAATCTCGGCGCCTAAACTTTAAGACCGATTGATTTTTCTTTACTCTCGCCCCACATATGAACCGTGTGCTCGAATGGGATGCATTCACCAGCTGTAAATTATCCGGACGCTTGCGACCCAAATCAAAAGCCGCGACTCTCGAGCAAGAAGTACATAAAAGCCGGCCGCGGCTCGAGTGGACGAGGAAAAATCCATTAGCTGCCGTTCGCAACTCGAATCGAACTCGGTTGTTATGACGATGATTTCCCAAAGTACCAGAGACTCTCCCCCTATTCTTCAAGTTTCGCCGGTCGTCAAAAGTTGGATACTTCAGCCAGTCGGATATGTACAACATTTGTGCGGTAATACCGGCGAGTCGAGGGTCAAAAGCGCATCGGGCCACGCGCGAACGTGCTCAAATAAACGGCCCCCCTCTCCGCGTATGAACGTAATAACAGCCGAGAGATAGCTTGATAACCGTTCATTGACTACGGATATTACCTTGTACGAGGAGCCCGGCGTATATTTTCCAGTTTGCCCTCCGCGTTTTTACAGTAAATTGGATGCGAGCAGGCGGTGGTGTGTGGCGAAGAAAAAAAAAAAAAAAAAAAGAAATGACGCGAAAGGAAACCGTGAAAGCCTCGTCCGTTCTAACTTGGAATTACGTGAAATTCTACGCCGCGCGCGGTTGGCCCACTTTTTGACCGCGCTATTTCGAGTATAAAATACCTTTGTAAATAAGATAACGTTTCAAATAATACAAAGGCAAGATTTCAGGTATTATTTCAATGCGAAAACCGACACTAGACGGGAGATTCCTTAAAAATTTATTCCGCTTCCCGATTCTACACGGGGAAAAGGGGGGTTATTAATTTATTTAAAGAGCTGTTTGTTTACGTCGCTGAAAAATTCAAGCGCACCATTTTCTCGTTATAAATGAATGATCCTAATCTTCCCGTTCAAAACGCAGCTTTTAGTCGAAAAATTGTTCGTCGAACGGATGTATAAACCTGTAAGCCTCTTGGCGAGTCGCGGAAAATGGCTCGCGGACGTTGGAAGTGGTCACATGGATTATAATACGAAATGAAGTTAAGCTGCTCTCGCGGCACCGTCGAAAAGTTCGCAACACACACACACACACCGAGGGGAGTTAAGAACTACGACAATGCGCAGGAATCAGCTGAAACCGTGCGTCTTCGCTATAAGATTTACATGCATTGTCAACTGGTTTATATTCCCTGCAAATTCGTGCCAGGGCAAAGTTCCCTCTTGTAATTCAGCGCAAAAAGCGCTGCCGTCAATAATCTCGCGGCTTTAATGAAGACGAACGGCGCGAGAAAGAGAGAGAGAGAGCGAGCTGTGTATAATCCAAAAAAGCTCGTAGCAATTACCGAGTGCATTAATGTGATTCGCTGTAAGGATTCTGGACACCGGAATGATTTATTATTTAGCGGAGGAGCGCCCGGCTACACTAATGGGCAATAATCGTAAAGGGCTGCAGCGCGCATTCCGTGAATCGGCGATTCGCGCGCGCTTTACGCGTTATGTAAATAGCCAGCTAATGAATAGAACTATCGCGGACATTTATATGCCGCTCTATAGCTTTCCCTACGCAATTAACCGACGCGGAGGTATATACTCCCCGGAGGTACCCTCCTCGGCATCGCCTTCGTTTTTCTTCCGCTCGGACTCGCCGTAAAAAAAACTCGCAAGCTCGACGCTGCTAAATATCATCAAGCTCCCGAGAGAGATACATCAGGCGGTATCGCTCGAATCGGTTCCCAACTCGCTCGCCGGCAGCTCCTATACGGATCAATGGCAGCACGTCGTACGGCACGTGAAAGCGCTCGTGGGGGGCCGGGGTGTCCGCGACTTACCGTGTCGTCGCTCGGCGGAGGGCGGCCGCATCGCGTCACGCCGCCACGGCGCGGGCGAGCTGCTGATAGGCCGCTCGCGGCCGCTGGAGCCTGCATCTGGGGCGGCTGCCCTGCCAACCTGTTTGCTGCCTCCTCCGGGCCACCGTCGCCACCGCCGCCGCCACCGCCGCCGCCGGCTGCTCCCGCCGCTGCTGCCGATTACGCTGAGGCGCGACGTCGTGGAGGCCGCGGCCCGTCAGCTGGTCCATCCTCGCCCGAGCCGCTCATCGGACGCTCTCTCGCACTCTCTCTCTCTCTCTTCCTCTCTCCCTTCTCGCAGTCTCTCTCTCGCAGCTCTCTGAGCTCGCAAGCTCTCTCTCCCGGTCCCCGGTCCAATCGAGCGTCCCGGGCCGACTGATCGTCGACGGTAAGGCCGCTGCTCCGCTCTGCCCCACGACTGGCGCGCGCAGAAGCGCCAGCCCGACGACGGAGTCGGCGCACGCGGCAATCGATAACGCAAGCAACCCCCGGGGTAGTACCCCCGCCGAGCGGCAGCCTCCTTCCCACCACCCACCCCCCGAAAGCCTATACCCGCCGCCGCCGCCGCCGTCGACGACGACGACGAGCGAGCGAGCGAGCATGTAAGGGAGGGAGAGAGGGAGCAAAGCCGATCCCCACACTCTCGATCTCGTCGCCGCTGCCGCGCTGCGAAGCTGCAAAGCTGCACTTGCGACGATTCCCGCGGCGAGAGCGGCGTGTGTGCTGGCGAATATTCCCGCGACCATTGTTTTTCTCGTCTCTCTCTGGTTTTTTCGGGCCGGCGGGAAGAGAGAGCCGCCGATCGCCGATTCGTTCCACTGGCCCGAGAGAAATCAGTCTATTCCGACGTTCGTTCAAACGATCCGCAAGGCTACGGACTTAATTCGAAAGAGATAAAAAAAAAGGCTCCCCTAAAAAGCCATCCTTTTTCCCTCAAATACTAGGAGATTATTCCCTTTGCCCGAGGATCAATCTTTATGAATGGGAGAGGGCCCGCGGTTTTACATCGGCCGGGGAATCTGGTTTTTATTCATCAAGGATCGCTCGTTCCGATTAACCCTGAAAAAAAGAAAATAGTAAATTCGATATCGGCGATTCGCCAAGAGTATCCTTTGAGAGGGATACAAGTGCGTAGGTATTTGTAGCGGTGCGTTTAATGGAGGAAGGGAGGAAGGAAGAGGCCTATTATTATTTGCGTCACTCGGCACCCTCGAATTCATTGGGCTTTTTGCCTCGGGGCTCCGGCCGCAGAGCCGCCCTTCGTGCGAGAGGTGCATTATTCATTCTTTTTCATTCCCGGCAGCTCTCCACTCTCTCTCTCTCTCCAATTCCTTCGGTTGTACATACGCACACACGCGCGCGTCGCAACGAGCTCCTTGTTTTTCCAGTTCGCCTTGTCGATTCTAATTTTTTTTCCTCCTCCTTCAATCTAATAAAATCTTAGAGGGGTCTTAGGCCGAGCTCCTCTTTCTCTCTCTCCCCCGCTAAGCAAGTGTTATCATCCTTTCGGATTAGCGCCGGGAGGAGAGCGACGCCCCTCCTTACGTCCCCGAGACTTTTCTCTTTTAATTTTCGTCCTTTTGGATTAGAGCTGAGCCCGACTTAAGTGCCGGATATAAACGCGGCCGTTATTAGTGTTATTTGATTACGGATTACCGGGGAAAGCCGGCATTCGTCAACTTTTTGCGGGCGGAGACAAAGTTCCGAACTTCCGACGAGTCGCGCGCGGGCACTTCATGGGATATCGCTCGTCTCGGAATCCGGATGGAAAGTTTCGCGGCTCTATCCTCCTACGACGAGGTTATAATAGGCGGCTTCTACATTTTTAATATTAAAGCTCGATTAATTCGCGAATAAAAGTCGGAGAATATTTCCGGGAGGACTTTTTCATTTTCCCGGCCGAGCTACACGAGAGAGAGAGAGCTTCGATCCTTGCGCGACATTTTGCATATATTTATAAGTGCCCTTGCAGACAAGAGCTTCTAGGATAGTAATAAATGCTTTATTGCCTTCTACAGTTATACGCCGCTTCGAGAGCAGCCAGAAAATGAAAAGCTGCGGAAAAACTGATAATTTCTCACACAATATTGACTTTTCTCCGAGAGCAGGTAAGGAGATATGTTGGTTTATCGAATTTTTGGAACTATCCAACTTTCGAGCGATTACAAGTTCTCGGGCCCTCCGGGTCTTTCGCCAATTGAGTTATTGGTTATGCAGGTACCTCGCTCGGCCATTAGTTCCCAATCATTAACATTTCTGCACGATCGAAACTTTAAATCGCATTGGGAGCGGCGAAGTTTGACAGAGGCAAGTTCGTTTGTTGGTTGGAAAGACTTTTGTTTTCATCCCACATTCTTTTCTCCAGATTTTTCTCTTTTCCGACTCTTTCGAACGCTAAAGAATACCCGGGAGCAATTACGTAATTACAATACTAAAAATATCGTCCACTTTGGTTCTCTTGTCAAACTCGCGATTTGAGGCGACAATAAATTATGCAAATGAATTTCAACTCGTCATAATGCGGAGTTAGTTATTGGACAGCCAGTCTTTTAACAGCTTCATATATTATTCAAAGATCACCGCTTCTGGAAGTCATTTAAAAACGGTTTCGAGCATTTTGTAAATAAGTACGAAATTAAAATTTAAACGCTCGAATTTCCACGATATAAAATGTATTTCAAGTGACTTTCTACTTTTGATCAATCGTCTGCTTATTAGCTTCTAACGAAACAAAGGAATTTAATTAAAAAGTTTGATAACAGAAAACTCGGCTCCGCCGCAAATGGGAATCGAATGAAGGAAGCAGCATACAGCAAAGATAGCTAAAAACGCCGCTTCTCCTAACGAGGAAACGATCGAAGGAATTAGCGGTCGCGATACACAGCGGAAAATTCGTCAACAGCAGGCGGCTCCTCTCGCACGTGCTCTCTCTCTCTATTGCGCGCGCGCGCAATCTCAATTACAAACGCCAACAACGGGAGCCGACTGCGGCATTGGGGCTCCGATTAGTCCGAGGCGCGAAAAAGTCTGCTCGCAATCGCCGTCATTTACTCAATGAGTTCCATCGCTTCGCGCTCGCACTCACACACACGCGCGCGCGCGGGAGGTGTCCGCTCTCCTCTAAGGTCAGCTATTGCGTAATCGCCGCCGCGGCCAGAACCTTTGCCGTTCTCATTATCGGCGCGCGGGCACCGGATTTTTTTTCCCCCGGTTTTCTCGCGCTTTTCCCGCCTGCATACACCGGGACAGAGCCAGGAAATCGACGGCGCGTTAATTTCACGACAATCAGAGCTTCGCTGTAACCCGCTAATCAGCCTATTTTCAGCGGAGCGTTTTCACCTTTTTTCCTCGACTAACGTTCGAGCAGCGCTTTTACGCTCCCACTCCTCCTGCGTCGGGAATCGCGATCGACGTAAACCCGTAATCGATTTAGATAAGCGATTATCAACGCGTGTCTCTTTTGTTACTTCGAATATTATTGAATGTTATTGTGCTTTTGATTTCTTTTGATACAGTTATAGATACGGCGTACCGGCGAATCTAGGCCATTTTTATAAAGATTGATAATAAGATCCGCGTGGAACCTTGTAAAAATTGCTTTCCTTTTTCATTACATCGCCGAGAGGGGGAATCGACGAAAAGTTTGCCCGCGCTCAAAACTTTCGAAAAGTCGTTAAATTGAAAAATGTCCCCCTCCGCGCGTCGAAAGCGACGCTCGTCAAAGCGAAAATCTCGTTCGACGCGGAGCAACAACAATGCCGATATGTGTGTCGCAGCATCCGATTTTCACACCTTTGTCGCATAGTCGGCTAAAATAGTCTCTCGTCGTCGACCAGCAAAAAAAAGGCGGCGTGACGAAACGCCGGCGGGCTGGGCCTTGGACAAAAGCGCGCTCGCCCGTCCCGCACCCACAAGTCGACGCGGTGAATCCGGCCGAAAGCAGGAATCTCATCCTGCCCCCACCGCAAGCTCAGCGAGGCGCGCGGCGCTGCGGCGCGGCGCGTCTGCCGCCGATCGGCGATCGGCGCCGATCAGTGAGGGCCGAGGAGCGCTGCCCGTCTCGCGTATATGCCGGTGGCTCGAGCACCGAGCGCTCAGAACATGGCAAGCAGCAGCGGCAGCAACGTCCCCTTCTGAAGCAACGAAAAAAAAAAAAAAAGTGAATCCAGCCATTATTAGACACTCGCCACGATGCCGAACCGAGCGCTGCACGCGCACGAGGAGCACGCCGACGGCGAGCCGGCCAAGCACCGACGCGTCTCCATCAGCGAGCACCTCGGCCTGGAGAACCCGGCCTTCGAGCACGGCGCCCATCCCAGACGGATCAGCCTGACCCCCTCGGAGCAGACGGCCGAGCAGCCCGCCAGGAAGAAGTCGATCCTGCACCAGCACGCGAACGGCAGCGGCCCCGGCAGCGTCGAGAACCTCAACAACCTGGAGAACGGCAAGCACCACCCGCCCCTCGTCAGGAAGAAGTCGGCCTTCAGCCTGTCCAGCTCCATCAGGGATAAGGTCGAGTACTCGGAGGAGCTCGAGCGGTAAGAGCCAATTGTTACCGCACCGCGCCAAGTCGCCGCCACTGGGCTCCGTGTAATGCGAGAGCTCCGCAAGTATGTCACCTCCGGCCGATTATTTCATTCAGAGCCGGGAGAGCTTTTTGCGCGAGACGACCGAGTAGACGTCGGGCAGCAGGCCGACGTCGTGATTTTTAGCCGCGCGACGAAAAGCTCGCAACGGTAGATAAAGCGATCGTTATTGCCGCCGCGTTATTGACGAATTATCAGGAGGAATTAAAAGCGCGCGCGACTAGCGAAGGAATGTGGCCCCCGAGTGGAGAGCAGATAAACATCGTTTTCGGATCGCTTATCAGCTGAAATCCTCGAGCTTTCGGCCTCGGCCGAGAAACCGATACAAGTAAACAATCGCCGCGAATACACATCGCGACGTCGACGCTCTCTCGCCGAAATTCGATTCGTCGATTTTTCGGGCGCTCCCTCCGGCGATAATTCGAGTCGTTATTGGCCCCCGAGCACAGAGAATTTGCCTATTACAATGCGCTGAAATATTCCCTCGTTAATTCGTGCACGCGCCCATTGTGCGCGCGGCGTCTGATTTTTCAGCTGGTTATAGGGAATTAATTCGATTTCGCCCCCGTTCGAAAAGTGCGCTTAATATATACGCGCTCGCCGGAATTTCAATCGCGACACCTTTAATGCAGAATGAAATCTTTTTTTTTGTCCGCGGATCTCGCGCATCGCCGTGCAACTATGTATATTAATTCGAAAAGTATAATACGCTCGGCGCGCGGAAAAAAACATAAAAAGCCGAGCGAGAAAACGCTCTGAAAATTCTTTAGAAGTCTACTTTCTCAAGGAGGACGTTTTTATCTGTTTTTTATGAATCGTAAAATTAATTCTAAGTTCGAAACTTTACTAGACGAGGTAGGAACTCGAGCGCGGCGCATATATATATTGATACGGGAGAAATGAGCAATGCGCGCGTCCAATAACTTCATCGAGTGTCGAAAAAGGCCTTAATTAACTGCATTACGAAAGACTTCATAATTCACGTGAAACTGCAACGCACTCGAATTCTGATGATTCGATTGCCTTTCATAAAACGCGAAAACATTTCGATACCTAATAATTATCGTGCAAGCCTCTCTGGCGGAAATAGAAAAAGAAAATAATAAAAACGTAAAAATAGCCAGCCTTAGCATGTCGTAGAATTGAGGTGATTTGCGCGCGTCGGGTACATTTTAGCGGGCCATCAACGAGCGTGCGGCGATTAAGAATGCAGCACTCTATAGACCGGCAGCAGCTGCCCTTGAAACTAGCGATCGGGCGGACACGCTTCGGGGGGGGGCGTCCAAAAGGTGCGCTTCCGGAATCCAGTGGCGATCGGCACGTCGTCGCGGCATGATCTCGGCCCTGACGCCGCTCGGCTCGGATTTCAGGTCCTGGCTCTACCTGTTCTGCACGCGCTGCCACGGGCCCAGCGACGCCGACTCCTGGGAGCCGGCCGGCTGGCGGCGCGCCTGTCCCCAGCCGTTCTGCCCGAGCTACCGGAAGTTCGCCCGGATCCTCTGCCTCGTCCTCCTGGGCCTGCTGCTCTGGGGCATCGTCTACTCCGTGATCGGGCCGGACGCCGCGCCCGGCGGGCCCCTCTTCGGACTCGCCGCTCTCGCCATAGCGGCCCACTTCGTCGGATGGCTCGTGTCGCTCGCCAGGCTGCCCGCCCTCATCGGCATGCTGCTCACGGGCATCGTGCTGCAGAACTGCGGCCTCGTATCCATCGAGGGACGCTACAGCGGCGTCGTCTCCGATCTCAGGTGATTATTACTCGACTTGACTCCTTGATTAAGCGGCCCAGTTTTTCAAGCCCGACGACCTTCTCGCCGGCGGCGAGGCACCGCGGCGGATATGAGGAGTTTATTGCGCCGAGCGAATTCACGAGGTTTACTAATGACCGCCCTCGGTTTCGGAGCTCTTTCGGAACTAGACGGAAATTGGATGGATATTCGCCTGCGAAAATTTACCTGCATCGTATTTGGTTAAATGCACGACGTAAATAAACATTTGTAGATAAAGCAGAGCAAGCTCAGACTCGTAAAATAAAAATAGATCCGATACTGGAAATTCGTCTACAAGGGGAGCGAAACTTATCAGGCACAACACAGCGCCGCGAAACTTTTATCCACTTCCCTTAAACAAGATTCGAATATTTTTTCGAATCGAGAGCCTGATTCCGCGAGTGTAAAATTCAATGTACTGTATTTCACCTCCATCCCCGGCGCGTCCCAGAGCGTATTTACGTACTGTTTCATTCTCACTTTCTCGCTGCCTTTCTCTCTCCTCCTTCCTTTCAAGCTCGACTCTATCAGATTTTCCTCCACGCACTCCGCCTCCCTGTTTACCCAAAACGTATATATCCCCAAGTTTCGCGAGGCAGCTCACTCTCTCTCTCTGTATAGCTGTCGGGGCGATTTTTCGGAAATAACTTGGGAATGTCTCGCGAAATTTGCGATAAACCGGAGCGGGGATTTTCCCGATTTTCCTCGAAACTTTGCACTTTCGGACTTTTTTGATTTTTTAAATAACCTGAAATTTTCGCCTCGCCACTGGGGAAAACTAATGCCGACGGTATTGAGCCGTTGAAATGTTCAATGTTTTATAAGACATTACGCCGGAACGTAAATTTGCACCTTTCAGTAATTTAATAATTCTAGCGAGCTTTTATGGAATAACCATAAATTGATCCTCTGACGTTTCGCAGACTCGCGAGTAATTACTCACATTTTCAATCACTATACAGCAACTTTTGATAATATATTCCGTCCCGGGAGTCTTTGCCCTGAAAAGCATAAACAACAAAAAAAACCTTCGCAAAAATAATTTTAATTGCAAGGTAAAAATATCTTTAGAAAACGCAGTGCACATATAGTTGCCTTCCAGTTTGCGTAATTAAAGGCGCTGCCTAGGAAGTAAATTTCATTCCTTACCACAACGTTTTGTTCGTCTGAATCTCGTCTCGGCGGAACTTTTAAAAATCGTTACGCGCCTTAATTATTCAATGGCGCCGCGCTTTCCGTTTCTCGCACGTTGCAGAGGAGAAGCCGCGAAAGCTCAGCCAACGCCGTGAAATTTTTTCCTCGCGATAATAAACAATTTAGACGGATAACAGAAGCAAGTAGATCGCCCGATAACATTCCTACCGATATTGCATAAAGCGCAGCTAATACACAGCTGCTTTGTCGCGATGATCGATCGATTCCGCCGAGTCATCGAAGTGTTTATCCGCGCAGAAAAATGCCTAAAGCAGCTCGCCTTTGTAAATCAGCGGCTCGTACACCGGCAAAAGGTAAATGATAGTAGTTTAAACTATCGAGCGCGTAATAACGCGGAACGAGCAGTGTAAAACCCCCCCGGACGTTGTACTCGGACTCGGTGATAAGGCGCCCGCGCGCGCTTCTCGTCTAAAAGGAAGTGTGCAGCTCTAGAGACCTCGACTTTGATATTATTGATGAGCGGCTCGTCGAGACGTTAGAGCCTCGACTCGCCGAGGATCTAGCATCGGCGATAACCCGTCGAGTGCAGTCTGACTCGGCGCTCGTCGCGATTATAACTTTTAACGAACCGAATTCTGGCTAAAACGGCGAGACTCTTTGCCACCTCGGTGGAAAAGTACGATTTTCGCGGGAAAAAAGCAGCAGGGGCAAAAAAAAAAAACAGAAGCTAGCCGCGAGCCACTCTGTGTTTACGCGAACAATGAATGTTGATGCCGGAGAAAAAAGCGAGCCAGACACTTTGGCGCGTAATTTAGCGTACAGAATAGTATGAAAGCGCTTCGAATAATCTCCGGGAGTTAACGCGCCGCGAAAGAATTCGCGTCGCGTTCGAGTTAATCGGTTGCCGCTGCCGCTGCTGCTGCTTCTTCCTCCGCGGCGCTGCTTTATTAAAACTTTTTTTTTTTCACTCCCGGCGCGCGCGCTGCCCGCGATGAAACTCGATTTTTTAATTAAATTCGCCGCTCTTCGCGTCGATGTAATCGCGGCGAGGCGGCGGAGAGAATGCCGCCGCCTCGGGTGATATAATTTATAAAGCGCATTATCAGTCGGCATTACGTAAGGACAAGTGCACAATGTCTCCGGTGGACAATATTCGCTTATGTAATTTATAAAACCTATCGTTCTATAACGGATTCCCGTTTTCTTATGCAAAGATTACTCGGAGGATTCGTGCGTTTTTTTTTTTTTTTTTTTTTGTTTTAACGAAAAATATATGTACACATTGGCAAATAATTAGCACGTGAATGCGGCTATTGACTGAGCCGGCCGAACTGAAAAGACGGCGAAACCTATAGAATCCGAGTAAACAAAACCCTGCGGCTTAAGGGAAAAAATTACGTATGTAAAAACCGTACCATCCGACTCGGCTCAATGGCAACAAGGATAAAAAAAAGAGTTTTTCAAAAAAGTGTTCGTAATAAATCCGATGAATCAATAGCCTCCATCCCGCATTTAAAAATATACTTTCAAATAAAAACTGTTGGAAGTCCCGCATACATCCGTGATTCATTTCCACGCGGCGTTCATTTGCTCACTATTGTTTACATTTTATTACAGTCAAAAAAGTAGCTGTAATTGCACTGTTACAGCAGCATTTTTATTAAAGCTTCCTGTTACGGCATAAAAATGTACAAAATCGCACATAGTACAGTGATTTGGGATGCAAGCGGAAAAAGTAACTGGTTCAACATTATTTGCTCTGTCGTTATTAAAATGACGCACTTCATTTCACGTACATTGTGATCTCTGTTTACGTTTGTAATTTCTGTTCGACGTGTAAATATCGCTAATTTCTGCGCATCCTTATTACATTTGCTCGCAAATATAGGCTACTGCCTGCTTTTTAAATTTATTCCTTTGTTCGAAAAATCGATATTTCCCCATCGGAACCGTATTTAGAGTTTCTTGTTTTTAAGTTTCAATAGATTTATTGTTTATGAGCGAACAATATTTTTTATTTCTTTATCTATACGAAATTATCGTTTCACAAACTAATTTTTTTAATCTAAATCTTTTATTTTTAAAATTGGTTGAAAGACACTTAACTTTTACTTTTGCTTATCTTTCTTGGACGCATAACAGCATAAAAAATAAATAGCCAATTTTTGCACCGTCGGAGCATTAAAAAAACGTTCATCTTTAAAAATTTCAATCACATTTTAAAAGAGAGCAAGCCGATAATTGCAATAGATTTTAATTCAATTACACCGCAGCACTATTCCGCGCCGTGTTACAGTTTACCAATTATTGACAATCGATTTGAGCCTCGCAATTACTTTTCATTTCTTCCACTCTTAAAGTTCGATCACATGCCTTTTATTCATAAGTGCCAATTACCTCCTTTTCTCGTGCTTTTTATTACATATTCATTTTTCAATGTTTCCTCAACGTGTTTACAAGCAATTTCTCGACTTGTCACCCGGATTCGTTACGCCGATTTGCTCGCGGAGTCACATGAAAATTTCAAGACTCTCCCCCTCTCTCTCTCTCTCGCTTTCGGCGCGCATTTAAGCATAATTCGTAATCGATCTCCCATTGCCGCGCGGAATAATGTCGTGTCACGCTCGCCTCGGATTCTTTGTCGACTGTAAAACCTGTTAAAACAGTCGATTTCAAGACGCTCATTGTTCTTGACCGCGTGCTTCGCATTTTTTCTTCTCCGCCCCGATGCTCGGCGTACATCGATAATTAAACACGGAGCCTATACGCTAATCGCTTATCCTTTACCGGCTTACCGGCAAGCGAACATGCCAGCTCCGTAAAACCAGCCGTAAAAGCTCGGCGCGGGGGGAGGTAAACAGTGCGAGCGGCGTTAACGTCAGAAGCAAGCCGGAAGCGAGTCGTCGCGCATCTGCATGCTTTCGGCAAAGCTCGAAAGTTTTCCGCGCGCCGAGCTTTTATGGGCCGCGAGAGCCGTGTCATTTATCCCCCCGCCTCGGACGAAGACGACGACGAGAAAGAGAAGGAGAAAGAGAGAGAGAGTGCGGAATGCCAGGGCCGTAACTAAAGGTCCGATTGTCGGCGAGCCGCTTGGAAAATATCGATCCGCTAATGTTTGACAGAAGAAGCACGTGACGGGCTGTAGAACTCGTGACGACTCGTGCGCAGACGTACACAAACGCCGAGCGGCCTGGCGTTGTGGCATCACATGACTCGCGATGATTCACGGAGACGCAAGACGCTCTTGTGTGTCGAAGCTCAAAGGACCGATAAGAGAAAAAAAAAGGAAAACAAAAAAAAATAAGAACGAGAAGCAGAAGCGCGCGCTTCTTCGGAGCTTTACCTCTCCACTCTCTCGGAACGATTATTGCATCGCGGGCAAACACAAGGAGGCACGTGACACTCGTCGCGAGCCCATTTGCACAACTCGAGTCATGTGAATATAACGGGGCGGGGAGAGAGAGAGAGAGAGAGAGAAATTTTCAGTTTAGCTTATTTCGCAAGCGGCCGCGCCGCGCTGCTTACCTCTTACTTAGCAGCCAGTATTCTCAATTAGAGCCAATGTACGAAGTTTAGGGAGAGAGAGAGAGAGAGAGAGAGCAACACGCTTTAACAGAATTACCGATGCTAAGCTCTTAACGTCTCGCTCCAATTTGCAGCCCCCGCCGGCTTATATTCATAAGGAGTGCCCCCGTCGAATCAATCCAATCTAATGTCTGATGCAGCCAATTCTGAAATTTACGGATGCGCGCGCGCGGACACACGCGCGTATCGTTCCAGGAACGATAATAAACGATAATGAATCGGTCACATGACGCGGGAGAAAAATGTAAACACAGCCGCCGCTCTCTCTCTCTCTCTCATGCTAATCGCTCCATTATGCTCGATTCGCGGATCGTCTAATTGATTTTCGCCGCCGCGAGGTAATTTCTCCTTTTTCTTTCTTCTTTCGAGTTTACCCCTGCTCACCCGGTGACACTTGTACAAACAACAAGCGTCCGCGCGCGGTTAATCTTATCTATCGAAATAACGCTCATCATCGGCGAGCGCGACGTGCTTTAGATTTTCTGTGTTATTATTACGGAGCGCGCGACGTATCGACTATGGAATATTTGACACCTCGACGCGTCGCCTTAATGAACCTCCGGCCGGTGGGCTAACGAGTTTAACTAACCGGCGTATTAGTTGCGTCAAAAGCTGGAAATTATGATCCCTAAACACAATAAAGACACCGGCCCGACGCCGCGATCGTTAAAACTTTGTGATACCGAAGTAGATACACGCGCGTAAATATCCAGCATTCCTGCGCGCGATAAAAAAAAAGAATGGAAAATCATTGTTTTCCCGATTATAAGAATTTTTTTTATTGGAGAAAACGCAATACCTATCGAGCTCCTACTTTGAAATAAATAATTTATACTTATTACAAAGTATCGGATTCTTGCGTCTGTCGGAAAATAATAACGCAAGAATGTTTCTCCATCTCTATACAGTCAATGTGTTGTTCTCCAGTCGCAACGACGCGTTATAAAAATGTTAAATTCGCAGGAAAATAGCCCTGGTGATAATCCTGACGAGGGCGGGCCTGGATCTGGATCCGCAGGCGATGAAGGCGATGAGGATCACGGTGCCGAAGGTGGGCCTCGTTCCCTGGACGGTCGAGGCGGTCGTAATTGCCGTCTCGACGCATTACCTCTTGGATCTGCCCCTGATATGGGGCTTCCTGCTTGGTAGCATCATCGCCGCGGTCTCGCCGGCCGTTGTCGTTCCCTGCCTCTTCAGGCTCCGCTCCAAGGGCTACGGTGTCGCCAAGGTACATTAACCCTCTTTAACGCTCACGCTAAATTCTGTCCTGAATTTTAGCTGTCTAAAGTCAAATGGTACGAATGCTTTATTTTTCATTGAGCTTAATAATAGCGCCCTTTTTCAGCGGAGTTTATGTTATAAGATTAAAAACAATTATAAATTATTCGAAATATTGAAATCGCTTTAAAAGGCTTTATTTCCGTTGATAAAGTTTTCCGTTTTTATTCCTATTTTAAGCTTATTGTTAAGAGGAATTAGCTTTTTGCAAGTGCTTTGTTTTCGTTTAATATGCAAGCTGCGAAATAATATTTTTGTTAAACATTTTAATTAAAAAAAAATTCTCAACGCAAGAATGAGCGATATAATTGCTTCTTCAGAAAAGAATGAAAGTTATAAGATAGAAGGTTATTAAGGCGCAAAAGTCATCATTGTAGATTTATAACTTTTGGAATACATTTAAATTCAGCGCTTTCACCAAGTTTCAAAGTGTTCCCACGGAAATTCGATGAAAGTTATATTCTGTCAAAAATACCTACGTGTCCTTGCGAAAACAGCTCTCAATTGGGTATAATTTTGCGCGGCGGCAGACTTAGCCGTCTGTTGGACTTTGGTATTATACAGCGCTAAAGTTCAACTTGCCTATACGAAATTACACTCAATTGAGAGGTTTTCCGTAAGAGTTGCTCGGGAACTAATGCATATAATCAGTTGAAAATTCGGAAACGCTGAAACAGCAAGATAGACTAGACCCTCTCTGCTCTTGTATCCAACTGTAGGAAACCTTTGGTAACAAACAATAAATATTAGAAAGAAGAAATTTTTGTTTCCAAATGCGAAGCATTCTTTTTGAAGCATTTTCGAAAACGCTCGAAACAGAGCTTTTGGAGACGCGCAAAGAGTTTGAATATTCTGAAAAATCAGTTGTAAAAAAAATATCTCTCCGCACAATTCCAGGGAATCCCGACGTTGATCATAGCGGTGGCGGGAATCGACGACGCGGCCTCGGTGGCGATTTACGGAATAATCCAAAGCGTCATGTTTTCCAACGACGAGCTCTGGTACCAAATACTCCAAGGCCCCATCGCCATAGTCGGAGGAATTGGATTCGGAGTAATTTGGGGCGCTCTCGCAAGATACGTACCCGAGAAGGGCGATGTGAGTCGATTTTTCAATTTTCCCGCGTCTTTTATACGCCTAATTTATGCCGCGCGGAAAAAGGATACTCCCGCATGTATGAAACGCCAGACGCAACCCAAAGACGCAGACTGCATTTTGCGCCATGAGCGTCGGCCGGGAGAGAATTGGTATTCATGCCGATGGAGGCGCATCAAAGCTTATTTCGAATAAATTTCGTTATTCCGATAGAGCGGAGATTAAGAGGGGAATTTTTGCTTTTTAGTTTCGCGCAGCTGCTCGACCGACTGCCGCGGCTCTCTGGCTCTCGGAAATTTTACGATTCCGTTTTACCGAAGACTACTCTTTTCGCCAGATATTGAATCGCTCGCTATCTCTCTCTATTTTTTTTTTTTTTTAAGTCGCGAAAAAATCGCGAGTCGATGGCACTTTGTAGAGGCGTCCTCTCTCTCTCTCTCTCGCTTCTCAGCGCCGGTTTTATGAAGCTTGTTTTTATGGTTTTTCTGTCCTACATAAGTGTTATACGGATTTTCTTTTTTCCGCTCTCCGCGTCTACGCGGCCTGTCGTCTTTCCGAGATATATCGAGCGCTCGGCCGGGATATATTGATTTCTCTTCGTCGAGACAACGAGCGAGAATCTATATGAAAAATATTCAGACGAGTGTCGAATAACTGCGCCCCTTTTTTTTTGTGCGAGAGGCGCGCGCGCGGCGAATTGTTCCGCGAAGTTTTAAAGTGCCTGAGCGGTTTGATTAAATATTTGCAGCCCTTCATGGTGCCAATGAGGGTATTGATGTTGTTGGGCGGCGGGTTGCTTGCGGTCTTCGGAAGCGAGAAGATCAATCTCGGAGGTGCCGGGCCACTTGCCGTCGTTGCGGCCGCCTTCATCAGTTGTTATTTCTGGCAAAAGGACGGATGGGAGGTGGATGATGTAAGTACAATTGCAATTATTCCATTGATCTTCTCGTAACTCGGAAATTGCGGATAATAATAAAAGCTGGAATTTAGAGCTAAATAATCGCTGCACTGATTTCGAGCTTCATTGCGAACGACGAATTTTACAATTTTAATCGAAACACGCGAGCAGGAAAATTTTGAAAAATTTGTCCAATATCGCAAAAAAATGCATTTCAAATATTTACCAAAACTCGGGCGTACACGGAAAGTCGGGAAAAGAAGCAAAATAATCTTACGATACATTATCAATATTTCCGTAGCATTTTCCTTACCAAATATTACCGCTGCTTTCGCGCAATAAATTTTTCACCTGCTCACCTGACGATTCTCTGGAACTTTTCATTCTTGGCAATATATTTTTAGAGGCACGCAAAAAAGCGTAATGAGTCATGTTTTAAGAATCGATAGAAACGCTAATACAATTATGCAAGAGACGCGACACTGAAACTATACATTTAGTGCGCAGTTAAATTACATCCATAATTAACGAAAATGACTCTCAGAATCCGGTGGCAACCGCGTTCGAGATCTTTTGGATGATCTTCGAGCCGATCCTCTTCGGAGTGACCGGCACTCAGATCCGCCTGAACGAGCTCGAGGGCAACACCGTCTACCTGGGCGTCGGCTGCCTCCTGGCGGGCATAATTCTGCGCATGCTCGCCACCGTCCTCGTGGGCATCGGCTCCCGCCTCAATCTCAAGGAGAAGATCTTCATTGCCCTCGCCTGCATGGCCAAGGCCACCGTCCAAGCAGCCCTCGGCCCCGCCACTCTGGACAACGTCCGCACGGAGGAGCAGAAGGACTACGCGGCGACGGTCCTCATGATCTGCGTCCTCTCCATCCTGCTCACCGCCCCCTCGGGGGCCATACTCATCATGCTGTCGGGCCCCAAGCTCCTGACCAAGACCCGGGCCCCGATACCACCCCCGCACGACAGCTGGAGGACGAGGAGGCCCTCGATCAGGGACATCTCCATCATCAACGAGGTGCCGGACCTCGAGGAGACGACGATCCCGACGATCTCGAACCTGGAGAACAACATATCGCACTCCCTCTCGGCCGTCCACAACAATCTGACGAATCATATCATGCATGAGAACAACCACCATCGATAACCCACCCACCCACCCACATACTTCCGGCCACTTCCGTCTCTTTTTTGCGCTTTTTCTTTTCATTTATTTTTTTCGCTTGGCCATCCGCAAATCTCTCTCTCTTTCTCTCTGGTAGAAAGCCGCCTTTTTATTTTGTGCTTTGTTATATACAAGAGTTTATAATACCTGTATTTATCCGCGCGTAGTTTTTATGAGTTTAAGCCGGTAATACCTTTACTTATTTACTTATTTGTCGAGTTTATTTACCAGGAAGCTCATTCTTTTCTACCAGGGATTATTCTATACATATTTCTAAGTCCAGAGCCTCTGAAGGAATCTTGCAAAACTGTATATATATATATAGACACTCGCTTGTAATCATTCATTAGCCTTCCATTGATTCTTTGACATTGAATATGTAGCGTTTACTTGATGAGGCGCAAATTGGGCGTCTATATGATGTACTAAAGGTATTTCATTGTTTGTTTATCGTAGTTAGGGAACAATTTAAGCATTTATAAATATATATCATTGTTATAAGTATTACGTTGTTAAGTATTGCTTGCTGAATAAGTTTTAGATGTAGAGATGGACATCAAGTTTGATCTAAGCAATTCTTTTTCTGCAGTCTTTATCCTTCAAAGAACGATAGAGATTTTGCGGTCAGTGTATGCTTTCGCCTCGATAATTTATTAAATTTTGGATTTTACTATTTCCGAAAGTTTCTTTAAAATTGCAGATTGTAATTACGTACCGAATGAAAGTACTTCAAAAGCATCTAATTAACGTAGTTGTAATTAACTATATTTTTAAATTCGTCGAAATCATAAAAAGTTGAAAATGCGCTTCAAATAATTTTTATAATTAATTAGTGCATTTTTCTTTCGCGTTTCATTATTTACTTAATTTGATTCATTTTTAGTATATTGTTTTGTAATTCGTAGAATGAGCATAGTATAAAGTGCAATAAAATGAATAAATTATCAGAGATTGAAAGCAAGTTCTTTTTTTTTTACATTGCAGAATTTAATGTACATAAACGTGTACTTATAAGTGAAAATTTATTTGATTTTACATTGCTTCTGAAGTAAGTGATTTACGTCCGATTAGATAAAAGTGCATGTGATTACGGGAAAGATGCGAGTGCCGATATATAAAATCCATCATTGATATAATCATCTTTATATGCAGATCATTTAATACAAACATTTCAGACTTCGACACTTGGCTTATTTCAATTAGCAGTAGATATTTCAAAACTGCATGTACTTGTTTCCTGGTCTGTTGTTAAATTTTTAAAATCTTTGCGATATGGATTTTATTTAACTTTTGCACAGTTAATTAAATTACGATGCGAAAACAATTTGATTTAAAATGAAGAAATCATTTCTAAAGCTTAATTCACAGTTATTTACATTATCGCTTTTATTATATCAATGTCCATCTCCAATTATTATGAGTATTAATCTTTGCGATTATTAAAGGTAAATTCTGCATCGCGTATTAAATTGTAGCTTTAAGGCGACTATTAAAATTCAATTGAACTGAAAATTCATTTTGCATTCTCTAAGCAGCTGACAATCAAGCCGAGAGATTGCGAATTTAAATTAAAGCCGATTATCCGATTTCGTTTTATTGTATCTTTACTTTTCGTAATTATATATAGACAAAATAAAACGGATAAAGTCTTAATAGTTAGAAATATACTTATGCGTATTTGTTAACTTTTAACTATATTTTTAATGTAAATATATATATATTACACGACTATTTTTAGACAATACTTAAATATACATATTTATAAAGACGTAAAAATATGCTAAATTTTTTAAATTAGTTTTGATATACATATTAGCAGATTTCAGCAAATTATTAGTACCTATACTTTTCTTACAGTTACTTTACTGCTTCACGTAAGATCTGCATTCTATTGTAGAAAAAAAATATCCAATTGTTGATAAATACAATTGCGATTAATATATTTTATTAATAATGTAGCTTAGTTATTAAACGCAAAAAAAAACGAAAATTACAATAATTTAATAACTTTAACTTTCACATAAAAGATGTGTCAAATTTTCAAAGACTTTTTTACAAGACTCAAGTATTTTGTAAAAACACTTACAATGCCATGTAACCTTTAGGTTGTGGTTTATTCAAGAAAAAGCCTATCTGTTATACTCACAGATAACATTCTTCATTTAATGTTTCATAAAGTCTTACATTCGAGCTCAAAAATCATTGTGCTAATGATATATCACTTTTATAGGCTGTTTTATCAATATTTATATTCTAGTTTATAAAATAATACGAAATGCAGTGATATGCAGATTGGTGTATTTGCTCTAGAAAGTTATCGGGTTTTATAAGCCCTTAATAATAAGAGAAAAGTAACTTTTGGCCTTACTGCAATTATAAAGTGTCTTCGCATACTGTATTAAAGGAGCTTTTTAGCAAGTAAGAAAGGTTAACTCGAGATGAGAGTGAAGAAAGTGGTGCGTCTGCAGCCTATTGTTTCTGTTACCTGTGTTTATAATTATAAACTATTTTTGCATGTGAAACTCATGTATAATGAGTCTTCGCGACAACAACAATTGTGCGTAATACACAGAGAAGTTCTAGAAGACAGAGTGATTACACGAGAGAAAATATTATTTGTTTATTACGATGGTGTCTAGTAAGGATATTATAAATATGAAGAGAGGTATTTTAGATTATGCGAAGAAATGTAAATATTAATTTAAAAAAAAAAACTTTTAACCCTAAGATTACAAGTTTTCTTAAAGAGATAATCCATTTTGCTCAGATTTACGAGCGCAGCAACTTTCGTTACGTAAATCTGTTTATTATCCAGGTAATGTGAAGTAATAGAATAAGAAATACAAAGAAAAATTTGTAATGTTATTCAATAAGTTACAATAAAGAGATTACTGTTCTAAAGAATGTTATTATTATTTAGAAAGTCATTTTTACAAATATTTTTATAACTCATTTCCGCTATTATCGGAAAAATGTCCAAGTATAATCTTATATTATTTTTACTTTAAGTATGTTTTCATGTTTTCCAACAATACATTAAATACAACTATTTCTTTCCATATATATCTCTTATTTATTAAATATAGTATAACTCTTCTTCTTCAATTTCTAGATTCTACGTTATGATACAAAGTTTTTCCTCTTACATCTTCTTATTGCTGAATGTCGTCCAACTTTTCATATGGAAATTTTAGGATTATAATGCGCAAAAACATAAAATTTTTACACAGGTAGTATATAAGCAAGTATATTAAAGTATACTAAAAGTTAAAGAAAAGGTGATGGTCGTTGCTTTTAGAGTTCTATTTAGAAATTCCGTTCCTAAAATGTAGGGCAATGAACTTTAATTGAAGTCAAATTCCGGTAAGACAAAACTCGATTTTCAAAGTTTATCACTTTCAAAAATGTTCGTACTTTGAGTTTCTCAGCTAAATAAAATTATTAATTTTGTCAAAGTGTTAGTTTTGCATAAATTAAAAATACTACTTCAAATACTCGTTCTTTTATTAGCTTTTATACATTCCGAAAGCTTTGCAATAAGCATAATTAACTCGTACAATAGAATCTATATCTAACCAAATAAATAAAACAAACATTAAAATACTATCGGCAGAAAATACATTTTCATTTATTTTTCACGCACACATATTACTTTCTACAAGATTGCTAGAGTTATAAATTCACGTAACAATAGCTCCATTTTATAACCAGAACAAAGTGTAACATTACAGCAGTCTTTTTCTTCCGCGCAGCGATATTTCTTATTTTTGTACATTTACAAAATGAAATCACTCAGATCATCTTTACGAAGCAATGAAAGTTACCCGCAACGAGGCCTAAAACGCAATCGTCGCGGGCAACACTTTAACGAGCGAATTTATTCCCGCGGATCTCTCCAGAAATTTCAATACCCCCCGAAGCCGGTGGATCTAAAAATAGCGCAATCTTCGAATCCTCCTCTCGGCGCAAAAACTCTCGAGCTTCAAGAACAAGGAAAAGCATCCAATTCCGAGAGCAAGTTCCCTGTTTACGGATTATAAAGGCTTCGATCTCCTTCCACCATCCGAACGGGGGGAAAAGCGGCGGTAGTAACGGCTCGGACTACCGGGCGAAAGTCGATATTCGACTTTACATAAGCCCGGCGCGCATAAAAATTCACATTACCGTCCCTCTCCTTCACCCCCTCCTCCATTCTGCCCCCTCAAGTCGTCGTGGTGGAGCTGACGATAAAATTGGACACGAGGGTGCTGTTGCTCGCGCTCTTGCGCACCGGGTGAAGGGCCTGCGCGACGACGTTGAGGGTGACGTTGCTCGCGCTCTTGTTGCCCATCATCGTCGTCGGTCGGCCCGCCCGGCTGCCGAGGCGCTTCCGCAGCGCCCTGTACACCTTCGGCTTCAGTACGAAGAGGATGAAGATCCAGAGGCCCTGCAGGGAGTTTACTACGTCCGCGACGTAGAGGACCTCCTGGATCCAGAGGGGCAGCTGCTGGTAGTGGTTCAGATAAGCCGGGATGTTCTCCAGAAGCCAGGGGATGCCCATCACGACGAAGAGCTTCAGGTTCATGATTAGCCTGGGGATCATTTTCGTCTTTTACGGGCGAAACTTTTTTTCAGGGAGGGGGAATTTTGCCTTTTTTTGGGGGGACAAGGTTATTACATACGTGCCGGCTTGATGGCACGAGTGTTAAATACGGGCTTCTCGCTTCTGAACGGCTCGACAAACTGCAGGTATATTTGCCGGGAAATTATGCAGAGCAGGGGTCGGATTTAGTTAATTTCTTAATTGCACGACGAGATATTATTCACTGTTTTAGAAATTAACACGCGGATAATCGTTGTTTGCAAAGTAAAATAAGAGGCCCGCGCCGTTTTGAATTTGTCGGATTAAATTTTACACTCCGAACTATAAATTAACAGCGAGTAAGCCGGAAAAACTTTTAAGAGCACGCCGACTTATCCATTATCTTAGCGAGAATTTCCTTTCAAGCGTGAACGGGTTAATGTTCGGTTGACAAATCCGTGTCATTTTCTTACTTTATGAGCTCGCGAATCTTTCCGAACTTTATCGTCAAACTTTTATGTAATAATGACGAGACACGCCAGTCGTAACGCGAATGTATCGTTTACTCGCGCTAATAAAAAACGAAAAAAAAAAGAAGGGACGACGCCGCGCGGCTGATTTAACAAGTCCGTCTAAATTTCACTTAGAGCGCGACTTTTAACATTCCGTCGCATTATACGTCTTATCTCATTTCCCCTCATATTTCCCAGGCGCTCGCAGGAGCAGTTCATCTTAACTCAGGGGGCAATCCACGTCATCGCGGAAATAAAACGTCGACGCCGCGTCGGAGGCGAGAATTTTTCTTACAGCCGCGCGGCCCCGGAAAGCCGAGAGCTTTGCTTTTACGAACGGAGAATAACAAATTAAGGGCCGCGAATTGAAACTGACCAGACGCGCGTATTATGCAGGCGGAGTCGTTGTTACACCTTACCTCGTTTTGTCGGAATGAAATTTCCTGGCCTTCGGGTCTTTCACGTTCGCCATCACTCGTTTTATTTCCGCCTTCACTTTGCTGCAGCGGTAGGACGTTATGGCGAAGAAGACCGTGTTGATGAGCAGCGTCACCGTCACCGGCACGATGAAAAATATCACCTCCGCGATCGATTGGTCTGTTTGACATGCAATAAAGAATAATCCCCTCTTTCAAAATCAGTCGCCCGAAAATCTCGCCCGAAAAAAAAGAAAGCCCGTTCTCAGCCCCGTTTTTTGAGCAGCGTCATCTCTTTGAACTGCGCGCGATTTGATCGTTTAAAAGTAAAACCGTCGAGTAATAAGTATCACTTTCGCGAAAATTCTCATGCAGATCGCGCCGGAGAACGTTCTACCCTTAAATTTCCATTAAAACCTAATGAAAATTTTAACACAGAAACACTTTTAACTCGAACATTCTCGTAACGGTGTAAGATCGATTTTTTTTAATCGAAAGTTACGGCGGGGAGGTGAGCCGAGAGGGCGTTATTAGACGCCGGAGATAAAGCAATTCAGCCCATTTATAATTACTAGGCTCGCGCGTCTTCTTGAATAGCTCATGCAAAAGAGATTTTCGGGGAAGTTGCCGTGAAGCGAGTGCATCCGTATGTTCCGAACTTAATTTATCATAAGAGAGAATATTTATTAGAGCGCGCGGCGTTCTCCCCCCTTAGTTTCGAGCGCGCGTTAAAATTTAGTGCAACAAGTCGCGATAATTAATTGTTATATTCGTTGGTTAACTTCCATTATTTACGATTAGCAGCTCTCTCATGATTAATAATTTTATTCCGGCGTGAATTATCGCGCCTATAAAACTCCCTGGTTTATTATACTAAAATATAACGTTCGATTGTTCGATCGTCCCAACAAAGAGAGGATTCCCCTCCGAGTTGTTAAAAAGTTGCATTGTCTCTTTTGATGTTTGCAAAGCAGGCTAAGTTCTCTATAACACTGATCAAAGAATCTCTCGATGCAACTCCATTACAGCCGTCGAAGCATCCCGATGGTATATAGATTCGAATAAAAATCGAAATACGCGCTAAACTCTCAACTTGATCAGGCTCGGCTGACTGCGCCAGAATTCCGCCTCTTCATAAAGCTTGTACTTGAAAAGCCCGGATGCCTTTGCATGATCGCGCGCTAATAAAAGAGCAAAAAGAAGCAGAGAGAGAAAGAGAAGGAAGAAGTGTAGGATTTGATCTCGTCGAGCGTTTAAAGAGCGCGCAGTCTTGGCTTTCCAAATCTGTCGGAGAATTCAATTAATTTTCCGCAGAGCTTGCCATCAGCAATTTTCAACGATCGAGAGACTAATGACTGCGGCGGCGTTTCCCCTCTCTTTTCGCCGGCGCGGCCTAATGAGACTTATAATAAGCCGCGGCGATCGATGACGCGGCGGTGGGCTTTTAACAATCACGGGGAGACTTACACTCGAACCAGCAGCGCTCGCGGCCGACGGACGAGCTGAGCAGGCCCAGCCTCTCGAGCAGGGCCGACAGGGCGGTCAGGACGAAGGCCAGGCCCCAGGCGTAGGCGCAATAGGTCAGGAAGGTCGTTCTCTGATGTCGGTGCTTCGTCGCCGCGCTCGCCGCCCCCTGCACTCCCCTGCAACACAAACGCACACACGTATACAGACGTACGTGCACTCATATATCTCATTGTGTGGATTCCTCGTTAGAGGCGCCGAGTCTCTTTTTGTATACCGAGAGCGAATATACTCTTATTCCGGCGCTTTTTTAATGCGACGCCTTGCCTCGCCGCCCGCCTTTGTGGGATCAATGCCAAAGACAGATATTTTCACAGTCGAGGGAAGAGAGAGAGAGAGAGGGAGAGAACCGCGCGGCGACCAATGCGAATGCCAAGCTCAAAGGCTCTAGTAATTATGGATGTAATTAAAATTTCTCCCTTTTCCAAATTCCATGGAAACGCGCGGCCACGGAAGAATGTTAACGAAGAAGGGGGGAGTATTTTTAAAGCGAACGTTGATTCGCGGCCGGTTTCTCGAGGATGTTTTACCGGAAAAAGCCTATTACGACGTAAAAAAGAAAAAAAAAAAAAATTGAGCCGCGGGCCTCTTCGAGCCGCGCGGCAGAAGAGGAAGGAAAGCAGGAATTCTCGAGAGATCTATTTCCGGCGCGGCGTTTACAGCCCCGTCTTATTAGCGAGCGGGCATCGAGCAACACACAAGCGGCGCTGGATACATAAACACTGACCGCTCCAGCAGCGGCACATTGTTTAGTCTTGCCCGTTGGATCCGAGCATCAATTGAATTGTTCGTCTTGCGAGCGCGCCCGGCTCCCGCGTTAATGCTAAGCCATGCGTTATTAATTCCACTACAATGTGGCCTCTCTCTCTCTCTCTCTCTCTACGTATATTCCGAGCAAACTCGCTCGGCGCAGCGATTTTCTCCTAATATTGTTAACGCTCTCGGGACGCGAGAGTGGGATTATCTGCGCCTAGCGCTCTGCTTTCGGGGTGGGGGGGGATATTTCCATTTCGGATTTTAGGAATGAAAACTCAAGGAAAACTGCGTCTGACGCGAGTTTCGCGCGCGGGAAAGACTCGCGGTCGCGGATGATGCATTGTTAAAAGAAGATTAACAAGGCGGAGGAAATGCAAGGTTGGAAGTTGATCGATGGTGGATTTTATTTTACAAATTATTCGAAAAAAGTAATAGCTTCTCTTTTTATGTATTGCAGATTTATCAAAGTCGAAGGTACAATTAACTTGGCCTGGGCAAAGTAATATCTATAATTATCGGAGCGATTCAGTAATGTAAATAAAAGTTGGAAGAGAGTAGCAATTTTTCAGATTGAAAAGTTCGACTTCAATTCAATTCCGCATTCCCGTCTCTAACGAGACGTCTCGAATTTAAAAGTCAATAATAATACTTTTTACTCGCCTCCCCCGACGTAATGCAGCGGGAAGTAAGAAGTCGACCTGCTTCCAGATTAAAAAAAAAAAAAGAAAAAAATATCGAACGCTCGAGAGAGAAGTGCATCCGTATATCCGTCGTAATGAATCAAGGCTCACCCGAACGTCCACCAGATGTCGAAGCACATGACGTTCAGCCAGAAGAACGCCGAGTGGAAGCAGAAGATCATCGCGTAGCCGATGAACTTGCAGAGGTTGTCGGCGACGTCCTCGTCGAGGGTGTCGAGGACCCGCCGGGTGACGAGGCCGTTCGCCCCGAGGCAGGCGTACGCGAACAGGAGGCTCGCCACGTGGCACATGAGCGTCTTGCCGTGGAGGTTCTGCAGCTTCGGCAGGCAGATGTAGACCGTCAGGGTCGTCAGCAGGAAGCCGCAGCTCGTCAGCGCCAAGCCCGCCGTGATTTCGTATCTGCGAGAAGCAAAGGTCATGATTAACTTTCGATCTTGATGCTTGAGAATGGAATTCGAATGGTAACGCTTATCCGCTTTTGAATATGGTTTTCGTCTGTATTGTTTATTCACGTCGGGGATTAATTTAGCCGTATTTGTCTCTCGTAATCGGTGGATTGATTCTAAACTACAGTTCAGTTTCGATAGGAATTATTCAGACTGTCATTATAAATTAACGTATTGATACTGTAGCCTAGTATATTTACAAGCTATAACGCGATTTTGTAAATGAATGAAATAACTAATTCAGCATACATTCACTTGGAAAAGTACTTCCTTCGCCGTTCTTTTCCTTTTTTTTTGTTATAAATATATATAACACTAAAGCAATTTGACGTGGATAAAGACGTTACATTGTAAACGGATGCCAATCCGTTCCAAGCGGAATTAATGTTTGAATTTCGCCGCCAATCGACGGTAAATTGCTGCTGGATTTTATTCCCCGGTACATAATTCGTTTGAACATCTCGATTTTATTGGACTAGTGAAAATCAATTTATATTATACACGAATTCTCGCATTAAAATTATTGTCAAAGTTTCGAGTACCGGCAGATATATATTCCTCCTCCGCTTGACGGGTATTTTGATTTAGACACTGTATGACGAGAGAAACGTACATAAACGCCCTAACGCTTTCACGAGGCTATGAATTTTGATGCTTGCATTCGGCCGATCATTCGTAAATAATTGGGGGATTTTGCACATGACATTAACGAATAAAGAGCAAATATATATACATATATATATATATACCTCGCGTCGGGAGTGTTGTTCAGCTGGTCGTTGTCGAAGCAGATGAAGGGCGTAAGTCCTACGTCCTCGCCGGAGGAATCGTTGTACAAGTACTCCATGCAATAATTGACGTAAGTGTACGGATGGTCGTCCGGTATCAGCAGCTCTCCCAGAGGTCCGAGCGTCCACTGCTCCCCCGGATCCAGAGTGTAGTACAGCTTGCACGGCCATCCCACCATTAACCCGTAATCTTGAAACGGAAAAGCAGAGTACGATTTTCATTCGAAAAGGGTTATGCAGATTAATTTTCCGCGAGCGCGAGAGGGATATATATAAGTCGCGCGGCGAAATCTGTTTGAATAGCCGATTCCCGGGCGAGATAAAGGGAAATGATATGGTAATGCGCGTCCGCATAAGTAGGTACATAATAACGAATCAGGGAAACGTATTGCAGCTCCGGAGTCTGAACATTCGCGGCATCGTACTACTGATTCAATATATGCCCAGATAAACTTTTTCCGTTCCGTTCCATTAGCATAAATTTTCAAAACGCTCTCGCCCCGAAAACGTATTTGTCGTTCCGCGTTATCTAACCCGTTGTTTAGTTTGCATATTTACGAGCGGGGATCGGAAAATTTTAATATTCGTCGGAGAAAGACCGTAAATTCGATGCCAATGCTCGCCGCGAGTCGAATCTCGGGGAAAATTTTTAATGAAAAAGTTCAAAACTATTCTCTCTCAATCTCCCCGGCGCGTAATCCAACACCGAGAAGTAGAAAATCAAAGCAGCCAAAACAGGAAAGGGGGAGGGAGGGAGGGAGGGGGGGGGGAAACAATCGGAGGGATTTTTTCGCCGGGGCATACAAACTTTTGGCGTCGAAGGCGGCTTCCTCGGTGCTGCTGCCGTTCTTAGCCGCGGCAGCCAGAGCCGAGCGAAACTTTCCGAGGCTCGCGTTCCGGGGCGGATCGAGGCACTCGTTATTAATTTTATTTTCCGGACAGCACTTTCTTATGCAGGGGTTCGAGGCGCAGTAATCGGCCTCGCTGCAGACTCGCACCGCCACGGAGGAAGGCGACGTCGCTTCCGCGTCCAGACAGGCGTTATCCATGCCTATTGTTAGGTTTCTGCGGCGATTCTTCCGGGTAACGGAGATCTGCAACGTATTTTTCGACTTTACTCGAGCGGAGGAGGACTTTTGCTTTTTAGTTCGCAATTTTATATTTTCGATGTAGCTTTTGAAACTTTTACTCTTGTTTACGATGGCTTGTAAAATTTGTGAAAAGCTTTTTATCAATCTTCAGAATTAACAATTGAATTTTCTACTTCTTTTTTTAATATTGAGCCGCTTAATTGGGAAAAATTTCTTAATAAAGGTTGAAAGCAAAAAGTTTATCTAATAATGAAAATGTCAGAAAGTTCATAAAATAATACTTTTGAATTTTCCATTTTGTCATGCAAAATCAATTTTGCTAACTTTTTGCGCTCGAGTTAATTACACAATTCCTTACAATTCTACTTTAACAGAAACGTAGCTTTTTCGTAAGCTATGAAATTCAACGAATTGCAATTAACTCTACCGGAATACGCTATAATTTTAATAACATTGCATGATGCATTAGTCCGGAGAAGAAACGGGAAATAATTTTCGACGAATTTCGTATTTCAACAAAGTGTTGATAAAGGAAAAATATAGAGATGCAACGTTTACTTTATGAGAGTTTATACCCCGTAATTCATTTAAAATTGTACTTTTAGTTATTAACTCAAAAATTTAATTTCAACAGTGACTTTTTCGTTGCTAAAATTATTTACATTTAGATTTCTCACAAATATCATTATAAATATTGATAATTTATCGGTGCGTAATACGATACCGGATTAAATCAAAATTAATTAAATCGTTCTAGAATACAAAGAACTTCACATTAATCCGGACTACGTAATGTAATAATAGTGCATGCGCAATGTAATAATGTAATACGTAATGCAATTACAACGGCAATGTTTAGTTATGCAACGATCGATACTTGGCGGAAGTGAAATTATACCAAAATCTTTGGTAAATTGTTGTTAATAGATTTGCAGATAATATAAGGGAAATGACCCAAATGTGTCCTGGCTCTGACGCATAGCCCGTCCGGTTTCGCCACACCGCTGTTCGCTATCTATGCGTAATTGATTATCATAAAGACGTGTGGTATTAACGATGCCCTTTCGTCCCTTTTAATTACCGGATTTGCATACTTTCAAATTTAATAAAGCGCAATTAAATATTTTACGCGGCGGTTTTTTGATTCAAAAGAGTGAATTTGGATACCTTATTCGTGAAAAATAATTGGGAAAATGTAATATTATCTCAATGGATATAAAGTTTTCCCGTCTCTGGGAAGCAGATATTTAATGTCTGTGACAAATTTATATATTTAAAAACAATGAATTTAAAAAAAAATTTGTTATTCTCAATATTTCATATAATAACCTCGCAGGCTTTCATGCTTTTGAAAGAGGTTTCCATTCAATAAAGATAAAAAAAATTCATGTCAGTGCGTGTCCGTCGTCGTGCACGAAGCACATCCCGCGTTTCCGCGTCCTCGAGTCAAGAATCCTCCAACCCCATTCACTCTTCCGAAAATAGCGGCGAGCTGAAAAAAAGAGCCAGCGCAAGCTCCTTCGGAGGCCACTCGCACTCGAGGTGTGCAGGGCAATACATATTACTTACACTCATGTCTCCGGCGCCTCCGTAAACGTCGCGCGGCTCGACTTTATAGTCCAGCAGCGCGTGCCGGCAGGTCGGCGGGCCGCTGTACACGTCGATAAAGTCCGCGCCGGACGCGATGCCGGCCAGCAGCCGCTTCAGATCCGGCCGGCCCGGGACGCACCGGCCCAAATCGACGTCGTACACGCCGTCCCGCGGGCAGCACTTGCGGAAGTTCAGGATGCGCGGGGGCGCGCTGTCCTCGAGGTACTCCAGCTTGCTGGAGCGGAGCGGAAGCTCGACCTCGGTGTTGCAGTAGATTATCACCGGGAAGTCCAGCAGGGAGAAGCTGTCGAGGAAGATCTCCAGGCAGGCCTCGTTCGGGATCCGGTCCGGGGAGTGGTCCACTAAGCGCTGGACGTAGTGGCCGCTTTTCTCGTCGCATCTCGGCAGACCTTTTGCCTCGTCCTGATTACGAAAGTTGTGTGGTAATTCTTTTTTTTTTTTTTTTGCGGACGTTAGTAATGGAAGAAATGTCGAGTTTAAATATAGGCGGAGGACTCATAGTGTATTTTTGAGGAAAAAACATGGACTATAATTGGATGGGTTTATCTCGAGCTGATAACGATTTTGGCTTACTTTTTTTCTTTTTCAATTTTAAAAAAGAGAATAGTAGAATCTTTTTCTGGGAACGAGGATTTGATTGTATTTTGTGCGAAATTGGTGTTACTTCTATGGCTGATGGAGCGTAAAGTCAAACATTTACAGTATATGTATAATAAACAGGAATATTCAACCTTCTAAATTTGCGTGAAGCTACAAAATTAATTAGAAAGGCAAACTTTTCATATATTAAAAACAAACTGTATAAAATTACGGTAATTAATTCGGAGCACCTTCGGTATTTCTCGAACTCACAATTCGTTTAATAAAATGGTTATTTCGAAAGTTTCTAGGACAGATTTTATCTCGCTTTAGAATAGAGTTGCCACGCCGTTGCGCTCGACGCAAAATTTGAAACGTACTCCATTTAACGTGGATTGTTATTTATTTATAGGAACGTGAATAAGAATACATTCAGCATTTGCCGCCATTCGTAAATCAATGCCCCGCGCAAATGTTCGACGCGCCTCGCCATCAAAGCATATATATATATAACATTTTTAGAACGAAAAGCGTTCTCTTCCGCCGAATAAGCACATCGAGTTTTCTCTATCTGCAGCTCACCTCGCGCAGGTCGAGGATGCCGCTCTGGGGGAGCGTCCGTCGCCTGCAGGCGAAATTCGCCGCGTCGTCGAGGACGAGGACGTCGCCGGGCGGGCAGCACTTGTCGATGCGCCGCGGCCAAGATGAATGGGGCGCCGCGAGGAGCGCCGCGACGAGCAGCTGAAAGGGGATCGTCCGCCTCATGATAATGAAGCCTGGCGCGATGAAAAAAAACCGAGGCGGCCGCGTGGAAATAAAATATTTATAGCGCCGCGCCGCCTTCTTCCTTTCGGGAAATTCCAGTTTATGTACGCAGCCCGGCTTTCTTCTTCCTTATTGTGCGACTCTGCTGCTGCCGCTGCTGCTGTTCTGCTGCTCTGCTGCACTGCTGCTTGTTTTAGATATCAATGTCTATTATGCATTGTCTCGCTGCCGCGGCCTCTGTGCGCGCTCACTTTTTTCTTACGCTGGCTTTTGTTGGAGAGAGAGGAAGGGATTTTGATTTACGGGAACTTGTTGCGATGAATTTCCAGGGATCTTTCAGGAAATTTTAGACTAAAAAATCGCGGATGGAAACTCGATGCCAATTATTGGAGATTTTTTTCACTGGTGAATCAACAGCGGAATCTTTCTATCGCGTGTTTTAAATTTGAAAAATTCGTTCGTACTTTTCGAAATGAAAAAAGGATTAATGGTGTTTGTGAAAATTTCATTTGGATTTACGCGTTTGGATTATTAAATTTTCTGAATTATAAATATTCGTGATTTTTAAAATAAAAACTTATTTTTTAATTATTGCGTTTTTCAATTTGTTTTTTTACACGTTTTACAAGAAGAGATGTGAAATTTTGCAGCCGAATAAATTTCAACTTTATGGTACATTTATTTATAAAATATCGAGTTAAAAGCAAAGTGCTTTGAAGCGTCTATCGAGTGAAGCTTTGGATATACATTCTTTATAGGTGAAAGATTTGCACGATTTCATTTCGTTGTTACAATAACTGTCTGTATCCCATAAAATTTTCTGCAAAGAAAAAGCAACCAGAACCTTCGCAGTTTGAAAAAAAAAGCGCGCAGAAAAAACTCGCGGCAAAGCATTCATAAATAGGTGGAATTTAGCCCGTAGAGTGTTTTTCCAGCGACTACAATTACACAAAGCAGCACTTCCCGAGTTAGAAACTGCCTTCGGAATCACGCACTCGAAAGTCAGCTCCGCACTTCTGTTGTTCCCCTGCTCCGAACGTAAAATTATGGAAACTGCCGTAACAGCGCCGAGCGTCGGCGTCGCTATCAGAGCCGGAAGCTCATCCTTGATTTTTTTTCTCTCTCTCTCTCCTCCCGCGATCGAATAATATTACAACCGCCGCGAGCGAGCAGACCTTTACGAGCCGCTCCGCACATCGCTCCGCGGACACTCGCGGACTTACGACTGATGGCTATATCGGCCGCTGCGTGCGAGGAGCGATTCACGCGTATACACCCTCTTCTCTCGCGCCGCGCCGAGGAACGAGAGTCTTCCCGGAACGCGGCTATTAGTGGCCGGTTTCGGTTATTGGTCAGGCATTTCGATCGCGGGATTGGCGCGCCGCTGGGGGGCTCGGCGCCTTTTTTTTGTCGGCTCTTTTGGGAAAATTTTTTTAATTCTAGCCTTTTTCCCGCATTTTTGGAGGAATTACCGTTGCCCCAAATGCGTTCGTTTTACAATAAAAGAGATAGTTTTCGGTTTAACGTTACTTTCATTTACTTTTTGCTGACGTTTACTATAAAAGGGAAAATTGAATTAAGAGAACTTTTTCCACGGTTGGTGTATAAAAGGGAGACAAAAAGTTTTAATTTGTTGGATGTGGAAATTATTGTTAATTTTTTCACGTGGATGCGAACCTTTTATTTTATTTATTTTTTTTTTGTTTCATTCCCCGTGGCGATTGTTGCGTGAATTTTTGAAATATTTTATTGCACTTGTACGTTTTATAAATAATTTTATATCCCGATGGAAAAAGTTACAAATGTAAAAATTAATAGACTGAAAGTTCAACATTTCTGACGTAAAGTCACATAATAATAGCTTGCGCCCATATTTGAAAATTGAGTCATTACTTAAATGCCAGGGTCCGTGTAATGAATAAATATAAAAATTAAAAACCTGTTATCTTAAAAGCAAACAATTTTTGTACTCGCTTATTTAAGCATTTATTTGGCATATATAACTATATAAAATAGGGAGTATTCAAGTCCTCCGCCTTATTAGACTACAAATAATAGTTGGAACTAATGAAATTTCAGAACTGCGAAATTAAGATAATGACAATATTAGCGTTAAAACGTGTGCCGCATCAAAGATGGCCTCGGAATTCAGTACTAAATTCCGGGAGCGAGAAAGTGCCAACCCTTTTTCGGCGTTAAATTTGACTCAACATTTTTCACGGTATGCATTCCGAAATCTCAAACTTTTTTTCTTTTCTTCCTTTTCTACCTCCGGCATTTCTTTCTTTTCCTATCTTATCCCCAACTTTTCCCTCCGAAAAAAAAGAAAGAAAAAATTCTCAAAACCGGCATCTTGATATAAAACTTCTCGGTTTTCTCAGATATTAATTCTGCAATATTTTTATGGCCGTCGAATTGAACAAAGCGTCGAATCCAATCTTTATTACACCCTCTTTACAAATTATGAAATCTCAAAGGATTCCTCCTCCAGGAAATTTATCAATTTTACAAGACCGCCAGAGAATTAATTAAAAGCGAGACGTGTTTGACTAATTAGAAAAAATTGGGTCGAAATTCCGAGAAAGTCGCGCGCGAGAGAGAGAGAGAGAAGTCCGATTGCCGCTGTACAGGAGGGAGAGACGCTCGTAAGACGCCGAAAGTAGTAGAAAAAGGCGGCAAGCGAGCCGAGAGAGGACCACGCCCACGGTCACGGGCACGAGAGTCCTGGCGCGGGAGAGCTTTTTCTAATCCTAATATTCTCTCCCGGGGTAAAAAAGGGACGCCCGAACAAAAAGACACGATTCCGCCGCGTCGTCGGGCGGGCTGAAAAACTCTCCTGCGTACTGCATTCGGATCGTAATATTCATGAATAAGGACGAGGACGCTTTCTTTTATCCTCGAATTTCGGCTCTCGCTCCAGCTGCTTTTCGAAATAATAAATTACTCGGGGGTTAACGAAATCGACCTGCTACGGAGATTTTTCGCCGTCTTGCTCGTCGTTGCTTTGGTTCTTTAGCTTGAGAAAGTTGTATTTTTAATAAACATTATAACAATTAATAACGAAGATTTTGTACTCTGGAAAAGACTGACGTCTTAAATAGACGAGATCGATGGAGAATATCATATTTCACTGTCGACAAGCCCGAGACACAATTAAAAACTAAGAAATTATTGATTGGCCAAACAATAGTGTCACATGATAAACTACATTTTTCTCATATTTCCTTATTACCTTAATTAATTGAAAGATCGAATCGTCCCCGATTAATTTTCTTTTAAAAATTCTTTCCAATTAACATTTGAAACGGACTAACGGTAGAAAATGAGATTTCCCCGTTTTCGCCCTTTAATTTGTTGTCTTTTCGTCCTTCGATTTCAGTGCATTTTCAGCGGCGGTTCTATCTCAGTAATTTCGACCCGAGTCAGCATGGTCGAACACTGCGGATCGACGTTAAAGGCTCCTGGTTGAATAAAAGATTTAATTGAAAATAAGTAATTGCGATGAAAAGACTTTTTAATTAATACGCTTTTCGCAGCAAAAATTCATCCAGTGCTAAATGGATAGATATTTTTTTGGAATTTTATAGAATCACTTAAACCTTTCGAAATTTGTCCGCGCAATTTCGAATACTTGTGGAATATGACACACGTACAGGCCTAATAAAGCTCGGAATTTCAGCCAAGTGTTCAAAATAACGCTTAATTGAGTGTTTCATTCTTAAGGGTTTAGAAGATAAAATAGCACTTTAACAGCTACGTTTTATGTGGCCCCATAACAGTAAAATATACAACAATATGATACCTTAAAATGCCCTGGCTTTTTATGAGTTTGCTTTATTTTAAATACAAAATTTTATCCTCACGAAGGCGTTGTTCTTGTTTCTACAATGAATTCAAAAGATTTTTATATCTATTTCAGTGCAGCTGCTAAATAGAAATAATTCAATATTCAATTTTTTATCAAAATTAGTATATTGTAGCATTTCATTAAAATTATTAATCATTTACTTGATTTATTTATTTGAACCAACTAAAATGACAATATCTATTTCTAGGTGCATATTAGGATTCAATAGTAATTCCTATATTAGAGATAAGTAACATTTGTATATACACGGATCTGATATAATAATTTTTTACTGCAATAAAATAAATTTAAAAAAATACACAACTATATATTTTTTCGCATATTTGTTTTTAAAGCGTTAGGAAAAATAGTTCTCTTTCTAAAGATTTATTTTAAAAAATAATTTGTAGTCTGTAATTCAAACTACTAAGGTAAATAATTGGTTATTTCGCTCAAGGATGTAAATTATTTGATCCATAAAATGCTCTACTTATTCATTAAATACATATAAGAATACATCATATGTTATAATTAATATTTTCTAATTTTGAACTTAAAAGCTCATTTAGGTCTTTTAAATCGAGTCCGTCGAGAATTTTCTACCAATTTCTCAAGCTTTTGGCATATTTTTTCTGCAAAAAAAAATGTTCAATTCATATGTTTATACAATTTTGATAAGTTTACTTTTGGGTCCGGAAATAAGTTCCCGCAAATACCAGATTTCGGTATAATTACTCTTCGGTTTCCTAAAGAGCGCACAATGAGTCAGTCTGTCCTTGAAAACGGCAATAGACACCTATATTCCCAGCTCAGTCTTGCGAGCAGCGTTTTCCAGTTTCTACCAGCAGCAATTTATATAGAAAACATGGAAGGAAAAGCATCATTGCCAGCAGGTCATCGCGGGGCAACCGTTGGAACTGGACATTGACCAGCAGGCCTGATTTTTCGGGTCCGTTTCGTTGGCTGAGCAACATCTACTTCGACAGGACAATTCACAGGTATGAGAAAACTGATGCACAAGATGACGATTATTCTATATTCGTGAGTAATTCAAGAAAAGCTTTTTGCGCAATTCACGCATCCCTCTAGCTACTTCAGGATAGTTAAAAATACAAATAAATTAAAAGTACATACCTAGGAACCTCCTCACACTTCATGTTCTTTCGGATACATAATATACTCGAGATTACCCACGTGATTTCAATGATTTTGAGTTTGATGTTTATTGAAATTAATACAAGGGAGAAATTATCAGCGCGCGAGGCGCGCGTTCAAATTCTGGTTCCATATAATATTATATTTGGTAATATAATATAATAACTAAGCTAAAAATATGAGGACGAACTGTAAGGAATTGTTAGTATTTAAGAGAAATAATTAGTAAATTTGTTGTATACTTTTTAATATCACAATTCATCTAAATTTACTATAATTAAGTGTAATAATTATATTGAAATTTAAAATTGATAATAGATCAAGTTTATCATTCGACTAGTAGTAGTTTATAATTGGGTTTTTTAAAAAAAAAAAAAGCACCTGCTAATCCAACAACAGTTAAAACAACTCTCCAATTTATCGAGAAACATCTGATTAAATTATTGCTGCGCGACAGTAAATTCGCAATAATACAGCGAGAGCCACCTGCAGTGTAAGTGGCGAACAATCGTGCTATATACACTAAAATTTATCGACACACCAGGAAGCAAGACCAGCCAAAGTCCAAACACGTTGGAAATAGTCAGTTCAGTATCCAATTCGAGAGCATTCGCTCCGGTCTTCGTTCTTTGCGAAAAACAGTTACAAGGTTATTGCGTCATGTAAGTACATAGAATGCAATAGAAAAATAAGTTTTGCTAGCTTAATTATCACTTGTTAATTGCCATGGAAATATTAAAATACCTGCCAGTCAGATATTCAAATGTATGATTTTCAAGTACGTTCGCGTACTATTTACGTTTGTAAATTCTTTGATTCAAACTTCAATTTAAATATGCTTGCTTTATTACATTTGTAAATATACATGTTTATTTGAGGTTCGTAAATTTTTTGAAATTGTAAATATTACGTGGAATTTTCTAGAAAAATTGTGATTAGGTCTAATTTATAACCTCAATTTTTATGTTTGTATAAAAACAACAGTGATTTAGCACTGTTTCAATGTTTCTCGTGATAATTATTATTTCATTCATTTATTTTATAATTTTGTAGCTTACCCAGTCAAAATGATGCTTGCACGAGTGTGCAGAAGTACACTTGCACCACAAGCCAAAAGTCTTTTTAAGGTACCCATAGTCAGACCTCCACAAATTACAAAGCTCCACAATGTCAGACTTTATGCCAACGAGGGTCGCACTGCATTCACCAGATCTGCTAGACGAACACAGACTATTTCAGAAAGAGTGGTAGCTCCAGCTGGAGAAACAGGTACAGGAAGCAACATTTTTTAAACAATATTAGTATATCTCTTTCATTGGATTGCAAAATAATTTTTACTTCTTTTGGATACAGCATTTAATATTGGAAAAGGAGCTGTAGCTGGTGGAGCTGCTTTAGGTTTAGGAGCATTATGTTATTATGGTTTAGGTTTGTCCAATACCACAGGGGCCATAGATAAAGCTGGGTATGTATATATATATATATATATACATATACATCTGCAACTTATGCAATAAGACATTAACGAGAATACAAATTATTTCTCTCGATTTCCCTCAATTATGCAACCCTCAAATTAGTTTGATTTCTAATTCTAATAATTGCAAAATTTATTTCAGAATGTGGCCCCAGTATGTTAAGGATCGCATCCATAGCACATATATGTACTTTGGTAGTTCAATAGTTCTAACTGCTGCAAGCGCAGCAGCATGCTTAAGATCCCCAGCTATGATGAATCTGGTTACGCGTCAAGGTTGGCTAGCAATTGGTGCCACTATGGTTGCCATGATTGGCTCTGGAATGGTAGCTCAAAGTATTCCATACAAGGAAGGTATCGGTGCTAAGCAATTAGCCTGGATGGTACACACAGGAATCATTGGTGCTGTGTTAGCTCCACTGTGCTTACTTGGAGGCCCCCTTGTCATGAGGGCTGCATGGTATACTGCTGGTGTTGTTGGAGGTCTCTCTACTGTAGCTGTCTGTGCCCCCAGTGATAAATTCTTAAATATGGGTGGACCCTTAGCTATTGGTCTTGGAGTAGTTTTCTGCAGTTCTCTTGGATCTATGTTCCTTCCACCACATACGGCTCTTGGAGCTGGGCTGCATTCGATGGCTCTCTATGGAGGATTGATTCTTTTTTCAATGTTTCTTTTGTATGACACTCAGCGCATCATTAAGCAAGCAGAAATGCAGCCACAGTACAGCTACAACTCGATTGCTCCTTATGATCCAATTAACAAGTATGTTAATTTGCGATATATTCAAAGACTTAATTTACATAATAACAGCCATTGAAAGAAATCTAATTTTACCATTTTTTTTTCACAGCTCAATTTCTATCTACTTGGATACCATCAACATCTTTGTACGAATTCTGAGCATTCTGGCTGGCGGTGGAAACAGGCGCAAATAAATTAGTTAAGAATGTAAAATTACTTAATTGAAATTCTATTCTGAAAAGCTTTATAAATTATCAAATACAATCTTAATTTACATTATTACAGTTATTTTTCACAAAATAAAAAAATTGAAAAATTGTAAATTTGATTTAAAGTTCAGTGAATTCAAGATTTTCGTGACAGTCACGTAGTCTTATTGTTGACTAGTTATTATTTTTTACATATGTCGATATTTATTACTTATATAATTGTAGTATAAAATAAAATTCTTTAATTACTAATATAATTATATTTCCTTTTTCATAAACTCAAAAATAAACAAGACAATAAAATTATTTTTACAATTTACTTATTTTTTATTTTCTATTTTTTAAATACATTTACTGTGTAAAAAATTTAATTTTACAATTATAACAAAATAAATTCTGAAGAATAATTCTTTACGGCCAATAATTTCGATGTCGATAGTGGAGTAAATAATTTTATAAACGAAATGAAACTTTATTCTTATAACAATAAAACAATTAATGATACTTTTGTTGCATTTTTATTCTGAACATTTCGGATCTTTAAGAAACTTAGCCAATAGATCTAATTGATCCATGAGTCAAAATGGTATCGAAACCTAAATAAAAATGCAATGTTTTCAGGTTTTAATCGTGCCGTGTAAAAGAAAAAAAAACTTCTGCAGTGACAGTCCCTTCCTTACACATTTATAAATTCTGATTTGTTCGCGTGTCTCTTCAAATATCCTGCAAACAGCTGTCTTGCTTGGTTTAGTACTTTAGTCACATTATGACGTCGCACCATTTTATCAAAATGCATTGCCATTTCATTATAATCCATTTGATTGCGTATTACAAAATCTCTGTGCTGCAGCAGTAAAGTTATGCACAGGAACATTAAAAAAGGATTTCCACCGCCGAATTCGTTGGGAGGAGGTAACGAATCACTGCCAAATTGATGATCGTCGTCGCTGGTACCAGCTGGTATAAGATTAGTCAATTCTGTCGCCTCTTCACCCTGCTCTTGATTAACAGGTGCCGGGGTCGAATCAGTTCGAATTACTGGATTCTGAGGCCAACTGTCTGTACCATCACTATCCGATACGTCATCACATCTTGTACATATAATTATGAGAAATTATAGAAACGGTTCGATCATAACGGGCATGTGTTCAAGATCATTATATCGGCTTTAATCTCTCAATATAAAGTGTGTTCACAGTAATGTCTCTATATGATGATTAAACATAGTTCTGTGAGCATTATGCTAATTTGAGTTTTTTTAAAACCGATTTAATTTCTTGAACACAAATATTTTTTTCTTGTTAAACTATGATAGTTACCTGGCTGTGCGTTTAAATAAACGTATAGGAGTTACGGATTTTACTCCATTTTGATCTTCTAATATTTCACCATCATACTCTAAATCGGCTTGTTCATCTGGAGTTGCAGGATTTTGCTTATTTTGTAATGCATGCAATGGATTTTCCCATACAAATACATCTGTTGCTGGGCTACATTTAGGTAACTCAGTTTCAGTTTCACTCTCAATTATTTCATTCTCACGTTTAGATATGGTACAATCAAAATGCGGATCGTTGATCGATGGAGAAGGTCCAAAAACCTAAATTAAAATAAAAAATTAAAACTCCATCTTTTCAAGATTTAGTAATATTTAATATCAAAGTTTTACCTGTCGATCAAGCGATTCAAGCTCCAGTCGTAACTCTCGAGTCATCGACGTGGTCATAGGAAAAAAATCAGTCAAATCATCAGGAGAATTGGATTCATCACGTATAACTTGTATTACTCCTTCTTCGTTGGAGACTTTATTAGCAGGAAGCTCGGATTCATCGCTCGGCACAACTCTACTTTTGTTCAGACTCGTGAAATTAAGAAACTCATTCAAATTTTTCACAACTCGAGCACATTTGCCTGTCTGAGTTTTTGCCTGCTCCGCATTACTCGAAGAGCTCAGTCTTTCCTCTACTTCAAGTAAAGACGTGACCTTATTCCGATTTGGACTAAATGCTGAATCCACACTGAGGCACTTTTCGGTTGGAGTATTTTTCCGATTCTTCATGTCGAGGCTTTCACTTTCTGGGTTTGATTGCTGATGCCGAGCTTGTCTACAAAGTAAATTTAATACTTTTATTAATTATTTCAAATACAAAGTAATTCAAAACTTACCTTCTGGCTTCTCCAGAATCATTGGTGTTATTTTCTATAAGGGGATCGTCAGTACTGACATTTCGTTTTCTAGTACTACTAATACTTGCAGATGAACTTTGCCTTCGTAGGGCACAGACTTTTGTGTAAGCGTTTTCGCGAATTTGCTTAATATTAGGACTGGGAGGCGGAGATGTAGGTGGAAACTTCACTTCAGCTAATCGAAGCTCACCGTTTGGAGGCGGCGACGGTGGCAAAGAAGCCCAAAGTACTTCAAGCATTCTCATTGCTTCATCAAGCGCAAATTCTCTTTTCATTTCTAAAAGTAACCATCTATAGCAGAATAAGAGATCGTCAGCTTGGTGTAATTTAAGGTAGGCATAAAATTCTGGATCATAATACTGTAGCCCTTCTGATAAGTGTGCAAACTTAGTTGTCATAGCAATCCCATCTAACATAAAATTATCCTGTAGTCTTCTCATTAGTGCACATAAGCAGATATAAGCCTGAGCTTCGTCGCGCATAGTTACTAAGAGAGGTGAGGCCAAATCGCTCATTCCTTGGCAATAACTTACACTAGGATGATTTAAAGCATACGTTGTTAAAATGTTAAAAAGGCTTGCAGTGTTTTGATTATCATCTGAACCTCCATAAAATTTATGATGCCTATCTGTTCTTAAAACATCTTTCCTTACCATACTAGTGACATAAGCTGAAATCCAAATTTAATTAATTTATAGTTACTATAATAGGTAATTAATACAATATTGCTAGACGTTTTACTTCTTCTTTCAAAATTACCTAAATCACCAATATTTTGTCCGTTTTGCATCAAATTTTTCCAAGCATCTCTCAAGCTTGTGTATTCTTGAGCTTTACATTTCATATAATCCATTCTTTCACGACCAGACATTCCTTCAGGGTAAACATTAAGTATATGTTTCCAAACAACTTTTCGAAGACTTGGTTCAATGCCCCCAAAATAAATAACAGCTCTTAATTCTTTTGACTGAATAACCTGACCTATAGGATCTAGGAATTTACGAAACTCTGCATCTGTTAAAGGAGCACGAGGTGGTTGTACGCTTGCATTTGGATCTTCTCCAAAGTTACCTAAAGCTCTCTGTACAAGATTTAATGTCTTTTCCATCTATAAAAAAATAATGAACTCATTATTTCTTGCCTTGTCAGGCTATATAGTTTTTGTTTTATATTTTCTTTATTTTAAAATTACCTTATTCAGAATAATCCCAGGTAATCTGGGGGTCTTGTATGCAAAACCCAATTCAGGTCTTGTTGCCACATGTTGAACATTTTGTTCCCAATCAATCTCACATTCACTTGCTTCTCCAAAAGGCTTTAAATTTACTTGTAGGTAAAGATATGGTTCTGAAGCACTGTAAAAAATTTCTTTTATTAATATTTTTGAAACAATAGACTATTTTTAAGTGTGCTGATCAAAGCAATAAACTATTTATAGTCTGATTAAAAAAGAAATCTTATTATATAACTTAATGGAAACTATGAAAGCTAAGGAAACAATTTTTTTTTTTAATGAAGCAATCAGTAGATTCTTCATCAGATTAATCTACCTAATGAAAGCTGCATCCAAGTCCCAGTCTGATAATAGAAACAAATAAGTTTCTGCACCATAGTCATCTATTGCTCTGTACGATACGGTAAACTCTCTGAAATATTTTATATAATTTTTAGATTAGTCAGATTTATAAAAATATTGACACATATTTAAGTATTATATTTACCCTTTTATATCAAATGCTTTAATTATAATGCTTTGTAGAACCTCAATTGATGTTATCTGTGGATCTACACTAAATTTTCGATATTCTGGTCTATGTCTAGTTTCACATTTCTAAAAACATTATATAAAAAGAATAAAAATCCTTTCAATTTAAGATGAAATTTTAATCATTTGATAAATACCTTTACTTTAACTCTAATTGCTTCCCTAGGACAGCCAAACATTTCGATAGTGAACAGGTACTAATATTAGTAATTACATGCATATCACAATCTCCAGCTGCTAGCAAACTTAAACGACTAAGAAGACTCTTCTTTTTCCATGAAGAGCTTTATTCTAACTGCTACTGTAGCTTCCAATCCATATCTACAGCTCGTATCCACATTTCTAGAAGTAAAGCTTTCTTGATTGCTCTTCCAATTCATTTGCCAGCTGACAACTTGACAATCAGCGTTATTGCTTTTTAATTATAATCTTTCAATCATGTCTGCAGATTCACTAAGTAGAACACAGTAAAGCAAAGCGTTCTCCTGACGCAACTGGAAGAGAAACGAGATCGTATCAAGCAAACAGGCTGTATACCGCGAAAAATTGTCGAGGTTCTTGCGCGCACGTAAAAATTGATTGGTCTAGGCAAGATTGACAGCTCGGCAGAGGTGTGAGAAAGAAAGAGAGCGCGGCTACCTTGTCACCTCATCATGCATACGCACATTATCAACGGTGTACACTTGGGAAATTAATAGCTCGGATAACATGCGCGCAACGACGTAAGAGTTTTCGTTGAGAGTCAAGCGCGCAACCGCAGACCAGCTGAACCATGAAGTTTCTGAGAAAACTCTGCGCAACGCGACTACGCGGCAACACACGCAAGGCAGTTACTTGAATTTTCCATGTGTGTGAGCATGGTGTTTTGTTGTCATATCGATTGCAGGCCGATTCTTTAATCATGAGCTTACAGACACCTGCTCTGTTCTGAATGTTTCTTTTGCTTGATGAATTTTTTAAAGGGGCCAGGTTGCTGGCTGCTGGCCTCTGGAGAATTTATTTTAGTTTTTGCTTTCTTTTCTTTATTTCAACAGAAACAAAATTCAAGCTATCGTAGTTCATAAAAATTGTAAAATTGTAAAAAAATTTGTCAGTTTATTTTTTTAGTAAATATTTTTTTTTGTAACTAAATGAATTACAACTGTCTGATAATATGAAATATTCAAATTAGGCGTTTACTTAGTTACCAAAGATAGATCGATTGTCACGTACATACTGCAATGTAGTAAGGTGTATTATTGAGAAATACTGGAGATTCTGTAAAAATTCTTTTCATGCAAATTTTTCAACATCAATTTTATTAATTTTATCTATCTATGTATAATTTTAAAATCAATGAAATTCCAAGTAATTTTTTTATTATATTAAAAAAGGTTTTTTATTATTTTATTATATTGTTTTAAAATAACAAAATTTTGAAGAATTTTAAATCGATTGGTTGTTTCCTTTCCCTTCATTCCATTCCAAAATCTTATAAAAGCTTTGATGTCTTCAAAACGCACTTAAGTTCTTAAAATTTCAGTGCCCTCAGACAGTGTGTACGGTGTGTTCATCCCTAAATAACCATAAAAGGAAATAAAAAAATTATTGCTAGTTTAAATTCGTGTTAAAGTAGTAATAATTTTTTTGCAATAATGGACGACGCGGAGTTAGAGGAAATTAGAAAACAAAGATTAGCACAATTGCAATCTCAGTACAAGGTAATTAAAAATGAAAATAATCTTATTTACAATGAATCGTTAATGTAAAAATAAAAACTGTTATTGCACTTCTATTCTTCATTTTAAGTAGATTCCAAATTACTTCATATAAAATTGAAAGTATAAGATCTATTTAAAGTATTATAGAAATAGAATTTTTAGGTTAGAAAATTTAAATGAAAATTATACTAATTATATATGTTTATCTCGTAAAATAATGTATGTTTTTTATATTTTTATTTTTGTACTGTGTTACATGTTGATTGCAAAAAATGTTTCATAATACAATTTTGAAACAATGTTGTATTTTTGAAATACTTTGAACTGTCATATTTTTTCTTTACTACTACTGTACAAAATGTAAAAAATAAAAAATTATGATTTTATGTAGGAAAACATGTCGACTATTTGATTTGTGAATTCTTGCACTCAAACAGTTTATTTAATAAATAAATTGTAACTGCTAAATTTGTGTCTTTAGGGAAATAATGCTGAAAGTCAACAGCAAGCAGCAGAAGAAAAGCAACGTCAATTTGAAGACATGAGAAATTCCATGCTTAGTCAAGTACTTGACCAAGCTGCTAGAGCAAGATGTAAGTACATTTAATGACCAATTTTGTGAAAATTTTAGTTTTATATTTTTAATAATTTTTTAGTAAATACACTATCCTTAGGAAAACCTGAAAAAGGAAAAATGGTTGAAAATTTGATTTTATCTATGGCACAACGAGGTCAAATTCATTCTAAACTAGGAGAACCAGAACTAATTAATATTCTAGAAAGTGTAAATAAACAAACAAGTAAAAATACTCCTACTGTCAAAGTAAGTAATTTTAATAGAAACAAAGTAATAAATGTTAAATAAAAACAAAGTAATTCATAAAATACAATAGTTTGACAGGCGCAGAGCAGCAATGGACTCAGATGATGAATTCTAACATAATTGAAAAGTTTCAATAACTACTTTTACTCATAAAAAACTTCGTACTCTAATTTAAATCTTGTGTAAAAATACAAACGTTAGTCTTATATTTATGCTTTTGATTTAAATCATTTTGTTTTATAAGACAATTAAGAAATAGTTGATTTAAATATAAAATAATTTTTACATAAGTTCATCAAAGTCTTAATAATTTTATTCAATGATAAGTACGCTTTCAAAATACACAACATGACAACACATTTGCACAACATTTTCACAATCTTTTTCTCGTAATAAATAACATAAATTTTTCAAAATTTACTGGAATTATTAGATTTAACAATTGCTATTTTGTTCACTTTTATCAGTTTCAACTTTGTTTTGCTTAGCAAATAACATCTAGTCTTTCTTTATATGGCTTGAACCTGCTTGTTCTAAAACAGAATATTTTTAATAAAATAAATGATTTATTAATATTTTGTAAATAATTTTTTTTTTTAATTTACCTTCTTCCTCTTCCTCTACATCAAATATATCTGGGCACCAGATATTGTAGCAAATAAGCGATAAGAACCCGGCAGGTACACCAAACAGAACCAAAGTTAAAATTGGATTTCCTTTCCACATTGATGCAAGAGCAGATCTGACTTCAAACCACGATCTGTATATTCGCACTATTACGCTATTTCCTCCGTATTTCTAGAATATAATACATATTTTAATTTAAGTATAAAAATTGCTTGATTAAATAAATAGAATAATATTCGTTAACTCAGGAAGATAAAAAAAATCAACATCGTGTATTAACTTTATACTGTAACGATGAATCTATTTTCTTAATAGGAAGAATAATTACCGCTACATTTTCACTTCGGATCTGCTCTAGGAACAATTCAATTACGTGAGGTGTCAATTTTTCTGGTTCATCTTCTGGTATGTAATGGTGATTTGTAGTTGAATTAATTACTATCAAACTTGGTAGTGGTACAACCATCATTGCTATACTATTGACTAGTTCTGGGTTGGCTACCCAGCCAAACTGAAAATGGCTATAAAAAAAGAAAATGATTTTTAAAGATATAATCTGCAAATTTAAGTGCATTTGAAGTTAGTCATATATTTATTATATAGTTACTCATGGTATTTTTGACGTTTCTTTTTGATCACAGATTCAACCATATCTCTGAATTCCAACATATCTGGTGGAATTTCTTCTAATTGGTTTTCTTCTACTACTGCTAAGACTAGATTTTTATTTGTCAATAACAGCTGATTGATGTTTCCGCGAGTGACTTTTGGAAATGTTGGAAAACGCTCAGCATTTATCCATTTATATAAAGTGTCATTTAATTTATCTTTATCAGTTAATGCATGATGATCTAAAGTAATATAAGAAATTAAAAATAACTACATAATGACTTTGATAATATAATTTAGTGAAATTATTGTAAATTTCCATTTTACCTGTAAAATTGTAGTGCACACTTTCTTTATATACAAAAAGTGATGGAGTCTTTTCTATTGGAGCATGTTTTTCAACGACAACAGGGTGTGACTGGTAGAAAAATGCATGAGGTTGGAATACGTTTGCAGTATCCTGATACAAGTCCTAAAGATACGATACAAAGAAAAATTAAGACTTAATTCCAGTATTTTAAAGTTTTTTAAGACTTGTAATAGTTACTTACCCATAATGTTCCTGATTTTTCACCAACATATAAAAAATACAAGTCTCTATCTTTTTTTAAAGTAGTAAAGCTTGTAGTTCTAGTTATTTCTTGTACTGGTGGTCCAGCTAATCTATGTGCAAACTTAACAATTTCATCTCTGGTACGGTCACCATTATAGACAAATTGTTGATCCCCTTTTAAGCTTTAAAGTAAAAATAAGAAATTTCATCATTTTCCATTCCCATTTAATAAATCAAATTGAATATATATACTTACAATAAAATTGTAGGAAATCCTTTGATTTTGAAATTTTGGGCCACACTAGTAAAACGAGTACAATCTATACGTCCTACCCTTACGGAAGTAGAATGGAGGTATTGAGCAACATGATTCCATACAGGCTCTAGTCTTTTGCAATGAGCACACCATGGTGCATACATCTATTAAAAATATTCATTATTAAAATTTAATTAATTGATAGTTGATATCAATCTTTAAAATTTAATTCTCACCATAACAAGCCATTGCCCTTCTTTATGAATATCTAAAAATCTATAAATAAAAAACGAATTTATAAGAAATCAATCACTATAGATATAAGATATATCAAAAAAATATTTACCTATCACTAAGCTCTAAAACCCGTGATGCCGTTGTGCAGTGGATAAAAACTAAAATTCAGAACAACAAACAATACATTTAAATAGTTTAAAGCAAATCTACAATAATCGTCTGTCTGATGTTTTGACATTATTTCGCGTCTGTAAACAAAACTGTCACAACAAACCACAAAGTACTTATGATTTATGTTTTATTAGAAAGAGAATTCATTTGTAAAAATAAATTGCATTGCACGGAAAATTATTTTCCTATTAGATTAAATAAAATTCGTGATAATAGTCCTGTCAAGTCATGTATCGATCGAATGGGCGATATCACATTTACATAAAGGTTATGATTGAAATATTGCGTTCGATATAAGCGATTGTTTAGATATCGTTAAATGTACTTACCGCAGTAAGTAGCGAAAAACAAGAGTCTGGTTAATGAAACCATTGTGGAGCAACAATGTATGAACCGACATACAAAGTAGAAAACAATGGCAATCGAATTTTTTTAAGGTTTAATGCCACGAGACACACGTTTTCCTCACTCTCCGACTTGTTGTTATTTCCATATTACTTGTTTTAGTAAATGGATGGACGTTTTAATTTAACTTGTTAGCCATCAGAAACGAGAAAAACGAATTCGACAACTGCCGGACATTTTTGCTTCGGATTACAATTTACAAGTCTATTTTCTTGAAGGCACATAAGACCACATCTGCATTGTGCTGTGTATCAGCTCACAATTCACATGCAGGGGTGCAGGGAATACGAATACCAACTTAACTTCTAAAACGGAAATTTCATTCAAACTCCAGTGGCAGTACTGTGGCAGTGGCATTAATTGATGTGAAGTTCCCATTATTTTCAATATTTGAAAACTGTTTTACAATTTGATTAATTAAAAAAGGTATTTTCGTATTAAAAAATATTTATTTTTCTAAATAAAATATAACTTCGCCCTGAATTAAGTTTTTTAGTTTTATAATATAATAAAATTTGAAGCAAGGCACGCGGCATGTAACCTGATTATAATTGTAGCGCTGTTTTTTATTTAAATACAAAATTTTTAAACTAAATAATTTTCTTTTATTTTTGCTTTTTTCACATTTGACTCAAATAATAATTACTATAATATTTATTAATTTATGACTTTTATTTAAAAAAAAATCCATCGTTAATAATAAGCCACTTCGTAAAAATAATTTTTATTTTTGTTTTTAGGTGGAACTATAATTCCATTACAACTTTACAATGTCGGGTGGAAGCGATGCATTGGCTCTTAAAGAGGATGATGTCACAAAAATGTTAACAGCTAGTGCTCATTTGGGTACCGAAAATGTTAACTTTCAAATGGAACAGTATGTCTTCAAACGTCGTAGCAATGGTTTGTATTTCCAAATAATTTTTGTGTACAAAAAGTTAGTTCCCCCTTAATTTTAAACGTTAAATTGAATATTCATATGAACTTTTATGCTAGGAATCAATATCATTAATGTACATCGCACATGGGAGAAACTTCTTCTTCCTGCTCGAGCCATTGTGGCTATTGAGCATCCAAGTGAAGTCTTTGTTATCAGTTGCCGTCCATATGGACAAAGGGCTGTTTTGAAATTTGTTGCCCACTGGTGCAACGCCCATTGCTGGACGTTTTACACCTGGAGCATTTACGAACCAGATCCAGGTAAAATAATCTTTTCCTTGTTCTTGATCATAATAATTGAAATTTAACTAAAATCAATGTTTAAATGATGAGACAACAATGACCAGAAACAAAACTGTTGGTTCATATGGCTTAATCTTTGCTGAAAAAATTCTATTCTTTATAGTAAAATTTAAATCAAATTTATGTTTTAAATTTTCAATATTGATAATTTTAGGCTGCCTTCAGAGAGCCAAGCCTTCTTATCATCACAGATCCAGCTACCGACCACCAGCCCATAACTGAGGTTAGCTATGTTAACATCCCTGTCATTGCCTTTTGCAATATTGATTCGCCAATGCGGTTTGTAGATATTGCTATTCCTTGTAACAATAAGGGTCCACACAGTAGTGGTCTCATGTGGTGGTTGCTAGCCAGGGAAGTGTTGCGGCTGAGAGAATTAATTCCAAGGGAAACAAAATGGCATATTGTTGTTGACCTCTTCTTCTACAGAGATCCTGAAGAGGTATAAACATTTTTTATGTAGACACAAGTTCACAATAATGCTAGTCAGGTTATTGAGCAAGTGTGCAATTTTTCTATGTACATCATTTCAATTACATGCTGAGAAGGAGGAACAAGCAGCCAAAGAATTGGCACCTGTTGTTAAAGAATATATACCAGTACCGGAAGCTCCTTTGGTCCCCGAGACTTACAGCAATGAAGTGGATACTAATGTTCCCACAGAGAACTGGGCAGATGATATTCCTACAGCTGCTCCTGTTGCTGTACCCACTGCTGGGGTTGGTGTCCTAGCTGCACCTGCACAAACCTTTACCCCGAGCAGTGATTGGGTCACAGTAAGACAATCAATTTTATTAATAATGCCTTTAGCTAAAGTAATTTAAATTTTATTACTTATGTACATTTTTAATAAATTGGTAACCAATTAAATAAATTTTTTTTTATAGACTAATGAAGACTGGTCCAGTACTCCACAACCAGTGGAAATTACTCCTCAGAGCTGGGGAGGTACTTCAAGTACTTCTAATTGGTGAACATAGATGAACTTTTTATGCAACATACAATGTTAAGATTTTTTATCCTTTACTTTAAATCGTTTATATCTATTTAAACCAGAAACGGGATTAGAATTTATTACAGTCTACTGACACAAGTTGAAAGATTGTAAACAATCGAATTGGACCATGATAACAATTTTTTTTGTATTTTAATTTTTAGGACGTTTTCTTGTTTGTAAAAATTTATTAGTTTTCGGAAAAATGTTTCTATAAAGAAAAGTGTTATGCGTACTTAGTATCTTAAATAATAGGGTCCCGAAAAGTAAAAAAAAATAATTCATATGCACACGCATATTTAAGGCTAAATATTATAAATTTAGGTATTTATGGCCACTTATGGTCTTACAGAAATAAAAATAAAAGTGAGAAAGCGGAAAACACGATAGAAGATTTAAACATTTAAAATAAATGAAAATTTAAATAATTAAAAAATTGCACTTTCCGCGAAGAAGTACATAGTCGGTCCATTTTAATTTTCTATATGTATAAAACAGTAAGGATAGTAAGTAACTAAAAGAAAATAACTGAAAAGAATTTAAGACAAGAGTTCTTATTACAATTTGAGTGAAAAATGTTCGCAAAATCATACTAAAATCTGCTAAATTTTAGTAAATTTTGCCGCGAAGCCAGCAAAAACATGTTTTTTGCTAAATTTTGGTAAACCTTACCAAATAGTGCCAATTCTACATACTATACCTATTAAAAATTATTAGAATTTCGTAAAATAAAAAAAAAACTAGTTTTTAACAAAAAAAAAAAAAAAAACAAGTTGCGAAATAAATTGTAAATATTAAATGTTTATTAAATAGTATTTTATTTTGAAATAAAAAAATAATTTATGAGCATATGATTTGTCATTATCAAGCAAATTAGATTACAAGCAGACCATGAGCAGTAAATGAATGTAAAGTTTACTAAAGTTTTTAAAAAATATATTATAAAACAAAATGCCATTTCTTCGTTCCTTAAGATCTATGGTGATTAGCAGAAAATGCTAGTGCTTAATGTAGATCTTATCTTAGAAGAGAAATCTATTTCTGCACAAATGCTGTATGAGGTAATAATTTATGTGCTTTTTGTTGAAAGTTATGATAACAGATATTACTACACAACAAGCTACAGAAGAATTTTTTACTGGTGTTGACGCCTGCGAGCTGCTCTTTGTTTGTCAAAGCGTAGTTCCATTTCTTCCAAAACCCTTGGAGTATAACGAACAACAAGTTTAACAAAATTCTGAGCTTGCTTAAGTAATTCTACAGCTTTTTCATGATTCTCTCCTTCAACACACTAAAAGTAACATTAAATTATAAGAAAAAGTTATCAAATTTAAACTTTTTTTAAATTATAGACATTTAGCTTACCACTCCATTAACTGATAATAATTGATCACCTCGCTTTAATCCTCCGTGTCTATCAGCTACTCCACCTGGAATAATTCTTGAAATATAAATAGGTGAATTTTGTTCTTTGCCTCCCATAACGTTAAAGCCAAGCCCTTCATCAGTTTTAGGTAATTCCACAACTCTTGGATGTGCATGTCCTTCACTTGCTGCGAAAGCAGCCACAGTTGCTTTAGCAGTTGCTGAAGCTCTTATGTCTGCAGAAGCCTATGCAAAAAAATAATCATTTCATAAAATGTACAAAAATAATTAAATGTAATTAATTAAGAATATTACCTGCATATCTACAGTCTCATAAATATGTTCATATACTTCTCTCACTGCATTTAAAAAGTCACTTTGTAAGACTTTTTGTAAGGCTGCTAATTTTGTAACTGGGATTTCTCCACCTTAAAAAATATTTTAATAAGTGGAATTCCTTAAATGTTTTTTAAATGTAATAAAGGTAGAAACTTACTCTTTTGCAATTTCTCCAGGAGCTCAATAGATCTCTTAATATCTGTTAGTAAGAAACAATTGATTAATTGAAAAGCTCAAAACCTGTTGCTAAAAACAACTTACCTCTTTCAAGATTCAGTGATTCTCCCACAACAGCCATGATTAATATTCTTGATTGTCAAATTTTAAATCCCCTAATGAAATCCAACTTAACGGGTACCTGCTAAGTGAAACTTTTAATTAACGATCCATTCATAAAACACGTAAACCTAAAGGTTAAGTGAAACATGTACGCTAGTTTCGATATTTACCTTTAAAAGAATTAGGTACTTTCACGCGAATGTAAAAAAATATGTTCGTATCTCCCTCTTGACACAAGAAGTGTATTTATATTTTCACACACACTTTTGGCGGTCTGTATGCGTGGCTTCGTAGTTGCGTGCGTATTTATAACTCATGGATGAAACAAACTCCACTGCTCCAGTAACTACAGTAGTGAGCAGTCTGCTATAGTCAAACGCCCAGTGTTTTGATCAATGGACTATATCTATATATACTGAATTCTTGCAGGTTATACCTCGAATCTTTCATCGTATTGTTAAAATTGAATCGTAGACTAGAATCGTGGTGACTCGTGGAGTCGTGGATAAGACACACCCAGAAATAGATGGCGCTTTTTTTAAAACTCATTTTTACTTATGCTAAAATTGTACAAGAATAAGTATTTTGCTGTAAATAATTAAGGTCAAAATAAGTATTTAAACTACAAAAATTAATGCATTACTTTATATATGCATACATTGTACATATTTTATAAAATAATTTGAAAAAATTGAAACATTTATTATTTTCTTTTAACTTAACTCAATTCTTTTAACATTCTACTGCAAAATAGTAAATTTATATAACGTTATAATAGGCTTTTTCTAAATGAAGTTACAGGTGTAACTACGGGTGAGTAATACCCTGAGACGAAACATGGGAATAATAACAACACTCCGGCAGCTTTCCTACGCGAAGGCGGAAGTTTGCCGTGAAGCATATATACATTGCTCGTCGTTAAAACAAAGACTAATTGTGCGTTTTAAAAACTATATCAACACCATGTCGCACATAATGAAGCGCACATTCAAGCCGACAGCTTATCTTGTTTACTTACCGTTAATGGCTAGCACAATACCTTGTATATTTAAACGCTATTATTACGTGATTCACAAGCATGGAACTAATTAAGTACTGACTTTCAAAACTTATCTGAATAACTTGACTCGCTTTAAGAGAAAAGTTGGCTTTTTTTAAAAATGAATCATGGTCAAACGAAAAGTACAAAATAAAATGTAAACTGGCTTTCGTTAACGTTTTAAATGAAATAATAAAATTTTAAGGTCTTTAAAAGCGCTCGTACAATTACGTCACTTACGGTGATGTGTAATGCTGTAAAAACAGGTTTCGAAATGTCAATGAGCATAATATGTGTCTTAATTATTAATATTAATTATTAATATTTATTATAATCTTTTGCAATTAAACGTTCCAATTTGAAAATATCATGAAGCAAAAGTCGTTAAAATAACAATTGAATTCTAAAAATGTTTCAATAGCCATTTTTATATTAAATGAACGGGAATAAAAAGTGCAGTCAAAACTATTTACACAGCAATCTTTATTAAATTTTTTATTATGTATAATATGTTATAAAAATAAAAAGGTATAACTGCTTATTCATCCTAAGTGAATCTGTAATAACCACATTACACTGTTTGTGTACATTATAAATACGTAGGATGACGAATTCTACTTCTGTACAGATTTTACCGATAAGGAAATCACATCAACTTTCTTCCGTGTTTTCTTAAATATTTTCTACTTTTATAAAAAATCTTCGTGTAACAAGAATTTAAATCCTCTCCTTCCACTTACGATATATATTAACACAAAGAAAAACTGTACGCGACCGTAGCAAAAGAATTAGTGAAGCCTCTAAAATAATTTGTACATCGTCCGCGAATCTGCCATAGAGATCCTTACAACAATCTCATCCCCGGAAGTGGATTATTAGTTAGCGTGAAAAGTAAATTGATGCAGCCTCCCGGCCTACTCTTTAATCGTAGTCGCGGTAGTCGGGCGGCACGCAGGTCGGCACGGGCTTGCAGGGCGCGTGCGGGCACTGTGCCTGCTGGAGGACGCAGGTGTAGGAGGGCTTGCAGGGCGGGTCGAGGTTCGCGCAGGGTCCACCTTTGCCCGCGCCCAGCTTAGCCAGGTCGCGCTGGCACGAGTCCGCATCTACAAGGCAGAGGGGATTATTTAGCGGCGTGTCGATTTTTTATTGTCGAAGAGTTTCGAGCTACTTACAGTCGACGCATTTGTTCTCCAGGCAGCAGCCCGTGCAGCATTCGGTGCTGTGAACACACTGTATCAAGGACTTTTAGGTGCTGATTCTGTTTTTTTGGGGAAGATTTATAGTGCACGCAGGAAAAAAACCATCCTCGATCCTTTGTGTTTACGTAAACGTATTCGTTATGTAAAATAGGAAAAAAACATTTGTTTGGATGCAGAGTGCAAAAACTCTTTTTAATATAATTTCAAAAGAAAACTGAATTTTCAATTAAGTCGAATGGAAAGAGTTAAAATGAAAAATTTCGCTTGAAAGTAAACCGTTTCAGGATGAAACCAGCGAGGTATAAACAAAGCAGCTGCTATTTTTATGGCCTTAAAAAGTACGTGTGTATTAACGGTTACGGACTATACTAAAGACTTATGTAATTTAGATACATCTTTACACTAAGTACATATTATTACAATTCCACTGCAGAAGGACACCATGTCCTCCTCAAACAGACAATATTTATCTCCACTCGACATCCGATTTAAGGCATATCATTATCCGCACTTTCACTCGGTTTTCATCTCTCGCGAAGGTGAAATGCTCTCCGATCCTTTTCTATACTAACTCCCAGTCCGACGGGAAAACTGTGAAAAAACGATTTTTCGACGATGGAAGAAGAACGAAAAGGCCGTGTATATACGCGTAAAAACGCGATCTCCCGCGGTGCGATGAGTTCATTCCCCCGTTTTCCTGCGTGCACATGTACCTGGCTTTCGAAAAGGGATTACGTCAATGTTGCTCTTGAGGCAGGTCGCCTTGGGAGCGGCTTCGACGCCGCCCAGGAGGAGGACCACCGCCAGGATCGCGGATCCGCGGAGAAGGAGCGAAGATCTGCGCATGATGAAAGTCCCGCGGTGAAAAGCGGAACGACTACGACGAGGAGCGGTGTGTGTCTGCGAAATGCCTGCGCGCGCGGTCGAAAATTGCGTCGAACGGGTGGCTGGTCGGACTGAAACTGGTTAACGCGAAACGAGGTTGAGCGTTATATTATACGCGGTGCTCACGACCACTCTTTTCTCATTATACGCGCGCCGCCTGCCAGTGGCTGCTTGCCGCTGCTTATTGCGCACACATGGAAAGACGTTGGTTTTTTTTTTCCGTTCAAGCAGTAAACGCGAGTGTGCGACTCGTCCGACTGAACGAAAACCTTTTTTCAGCTGACACCGTTCGGTTGATTAGGGCTTGCCCGGGACTACACCTGTAATTGATAACGTTGCGCAACGCCGACCTGCTCTACCTGCAGCTTACCACGTATCCGCGCGGCGTGTCAACAAACGTTCTCCTCTGCCCCTCGTGCGCGGAGAGATATTAGGATCGGAATTTGAAACTGTTTTGCGGGTACAACTGAATTTTCGTTGTCGTTGCTTTTAGCGCGGGGGGCATCGACGGCATGGGAGTTAATAAGTTTTATCTCGTGTTTATGTGGAGAGAGAGGAAACTCTAGTTTAATAATTCCCGTCTACGCCGGCTAATCAATCGATGCAATCTCTCTGTAAATTTCCTATATAGGCGTGTTGAAAGACGTGAATTATTGTTGTGAATTATTTATAGTAAACTGGAAGTCGGACTCAACGGTACAAGTTATTTTTAATAGATTTGAACGTAAAATTAATTTGAGAAAACAAAATTTTATTAACGCAAAGAAAAAGTACCCGTACTTTATCTTTATAACGGAATTTCTTTGGAAATGTTAATAGTTTGATTTATCGTATTTAAAATTTTCTACAAGAACTATTATCTTACGTTTTTTAAGCACTTGAAATAAAAATTCTCTCTTGAGAATAGAAAACAAGACAAAGTCTTTTCAAAATTCATTTGCTATAAAAATTAGCGATTCATGGTTCTTCTAGTTAGTAGGTGTTAAATATGCAAATCGGAATAGTAAAAGACCCAAAAATTCAACAGCTCCCACTACAGCGAAAATTTCCATTCCAAAGTAGAAACTTTACGTCCAAATCGCGGCATTATCGCTAGTTAGAAAAATTCATAAGCTAAATTGGGAAGACACATTATCCGTAATCAAAATAAAGATTAAATAATAGTAACTAGGCTAATATGTATCAACGACGACTAACGGTATCGAAAGACAAGCAAGATCGCGTTTACGCAATTTTCGAAGCTGCGTAAGTTTGACGGTTATTATACTATCGTATCGTTTTTCATGAAGAATGTACTTTTACGAGCCTGTGCATGCAATAATGTACGTATTATGTGAAACGAGCAAGGGTCATCTACGCTCGATTTCTAATGGGTTTACGCGTCACGAAAGCGTTCCAAATATTTCAGCGATGAATTTACGATAATGATTTGAAATTTAATGTAGCATTAGTTTTTACTAAGAGTCATGTATGTTCTATGAGTAATGGTGAGTAAGTCTTAATAATTGTATCGTTGATTAAATTTTTAAATGTGAAGCATTTTAGAACGATAAGAATAAGTATTCTGCGAAGTTTTAAATATTATGAAAAAAACATCAAAATTATTTTATCGTTATTAAAGTTTCAATTTTGATACTTTTTTAGTAAAAATATACGATTTGCATAATGATCCAGAGTTGGGAACATTTTAAAAACTACCGATAAACTACCGATAAACTAGAAAGCACCTTTATCTTTAATCGGGAAACAATTTTATTACAGAGAATTACCATAATTACAAAACAAGAAATTTATATAAATTTTCAGTGTTTATAATAACGGAAAAGGTCAACAAAGTGCTCTAATAAATTTTCTATAAACATTATCTTAACCCAACTTTTATAGGAGGGTCAAATAATAATTTTATTTAAAATATAAACATTATTGTTTTTCACAATTATTTGAAAAGTATACGATGCGTTCAAGTATAATCTTCATTGTTCATACGATTGATATAAAAACGCGTAAAACAAATGCGTTATACAATCCGTTGGCATTGATGTAATAATTTATTGAACATAATAAGCGAATAAACTATGTCTATTATTCTCGGAACTATACTAAAAAACATCTAATGTTTTGCGTGGATTTTCTTATCCAACAGTACAGTAGCATGCCAACAAAGTTTTATAGTTAGTAAAAAAAAAAATAAAAACATGATTTCCTCTTCTAATAAAAAATAAAAGTTTTCCTAAAAGTTGAAATAACAATGCTACATATTACTGAATTATTTAACCAATAACGTAAAAAGTAAATATAGTCATCGACAAAGTTTTCAAAGTCAGAACTTTCACTCCCTGACTAATCTGCAATTAACAAGACATTACCTCGCGATATCCCTCATAGCAGACGTCCAAAAGCGTTCGCCCTATCTAAGCCCACGAAGGGTACCTCGTCATCGGATTTTCACCAATTTCCCCTGCTATATAAGCCAGAGCCCTCGAGAGCAGGTCATCCAGTTCCGTGTCCACCTCGAGGTCACACGAGTCAACATAGCTTCTCCCGAAGAAAAAACTCCGCAGTTAATCTCCTCCAAGATGCGTTCCGCCACGCTGCTCCTGAGCCTCCTGCTCCTGGTCGCCGTCGCCCTCGTCCAGGGCATCTCCATCTCCAACAAGACGCCCGCCGAGGCGCAGGTGGTGAACAACCCCGACGCGAACAAAGGCTTCACCGTGCAGAGCGGATACGAGGGATACCTCGTCAGTCCCCAGAAGGCCCAGGGGCCCAGCGGCACCGCGCTCAGCACCCTGCTGTCGCCCGTCAAGCTCGGCATTCTCAAGAGCATGATCGTCCCGGTCGCCAGCTTTTTGATGGTCTACGGAGTCAAGTTCCTGGGGGTTGCCGTGCACCTCGTGATCGCTCTGGTTTTGGGAGCCGTCGCCACCACGGCCGTTTGCAGCTTCACTCCGCTCTGCAGCATTTCGCTGAATACTCCTGGGCTTGGATTTCTCAAGGGACCGGTAAAGAAAAAAATTCTCTATAATCTTTCCGATTTACGTTTTGAAATTCTGTGTTTAAATTTAAATTGTTTTTTATCGCGAAAATACTGGTCTATTATTGTACTGTGATCATTTTTTTAATTTAAAGTTTTCTTATACTTGTTTTAATGTCAATTTAACATTTTATGATTAACTTGGATAGAATTGAAATTTTTGCCGTGATTTATGACGATGAAGATTGTCAAGACAGTATCACTAAATTGATCATTTAAATTTAACTTGCAAATAGGCCTTTCAATTTTTTACTCCTTATAGCTCGAATATGTAGATAAAAATTTTTTTTTTTCTACTTTCGTATTTTGGAACATGTTTTTTATATTTGCACATATTAAATTAATTTAAGAATTCAGCTCGAAATATATTTACGGCAATAATTTCTCAAAATGAATTCTTGTAATATCTTAAGCGATGTAAAACATTCAATTTGTAAAAACGAACGAATTTATTATCCAGATGGTGAGGGAACAAGTAGCGGAAATAGCTCGCACCTTCATGACCCCCGAAAACATGGAAATCGTCACGAAGCTCGTCCAGACCAGCCTGGACAAATACGGACACCAACAGCGCCGCGAGTCGGAGCAACCCGTCGAACAGAACGCCGAGGAGAACACAACAACGTAGATCGGCTATGAATCACATTAGACGCGGCACTTGTGCACACACATCGGTTCGCCTCATTACTGCTGCGCGATTTCCCATTTATCAATCTCCAGCTAACTTACATTTCTAATATAACTATTTATTCGACACAACCGATCGCCGCATCTCTGTAAACTATTACATCAGCGCCGCGAAGGCCAATCCATGTAAAGGAGAAACAAATAAAGAGCATCTGAGAAAGATTAGACGAAATATATATGGATGAAGTCATTGTCACTCCCCGAGTTCTCCGCGCATCATCATCATCATCCAGTCCGGTCCCCTTCCCCCTCCTTCGCCACCACCTCGCTTCGCAGCTCGCGCGCTCCGGCGAGTCTCCGGCGCTGCGGTTGAACGCACGGTTTTGTTCAACTCTTACGGCAGAGTAAGTCGCGCATCGCCGGGAGTCGCACACTATGTCGGCACTATGGACGAGCAGGAGCGCAGGTCAGTCTCTTTTTTTTTTTTAAACCAAGGATCGCCGCCGATTCTTACAATATAAAGCCGGGACGGCGGGATATCGCCGACGAATCGAGCCGCGTCCTCTCGTCCTTTTTTCCTTGTGGAAGAACGGGAGATATCCCAAGGCCAAGCGGGGCTGCCTATAACCGCGTTCAGGGTCGCGATTCGCACTCTGCGCCGATTCGTATATTAGGCGACGAATCGACTCTCGCCGATAGATGTAGAGCTTTCTCGCGGATTAACAAAATTTCGAGCAACGACGGCGTCGTCGCGGTGGGGAAAAACGTTACGGTTCTTGCATTATTTATAACGCAATTCGTGCGAGAGAGAGCTCCACGAAACACTCGTGACTTTCCTCCTCGCCGGCTTGTTTTCGCTACGAACTGACGAACTTTGTAACTATGATAACAGCGCGGTGGATCCTCCTGGCGGCGTTGGTCTGCGCGGCCTCGGCCGCGGCCACCAGGACCAGGAGCGTCAACGGCTCGGCCCTCGAGGACTTCGACGACTTTGTCCCCTATCTGGGTGAGAGGTTCACCACCTTCGACTGGAACCTCCTACAGGTATTATAAAAAATTAATTTTCGCCGGTTCGCTCAATATAATTGCTGGACGTGACGTGATTCGCAGAGTTTGGCGAGGGGCAACCGGGGCAACGTGCTGGTCTCGCCGATCTCGCTGAAGCTCGCGCTGGTCCTGCTGTACGAGGGGGCGCAGGAGGAAACCGCCCACGAATTGGCGAACGCGATGCACTTGCCGGTCGGGAGATCGGCCACCCGAGATAAGTTCTCGAGCATTTTGCAGTCGCTCCAGGTAGGTAGAGCTACCTTTGGGGAACTGATGTTTTCGTTTTAAGCTAAGCAAATGGATTGTAGATGCAGGTAGTTACTGAAAGTAAACGGAATGCAAATTTTTAGTAATGAGAGTTTAAAAACTTGTTTAGAATTGCTAAAAAAATGAATGAAGGAAATTTGTTTTTAAATTTGATTAACGTTGATTTACAAGGTGTGTTCACGTCATTAACTTTGCAAAGAAATTTTAAAAAGAAGCCATTAATTCTTCCAATAGAACAGATCCCTGATTAATGTGAAAACTCATTCAGCGAAACAGATTGTCTCCGCAATCACGAAAGCAGTGACCCACATATTTATTTTAAAACTCGACCGACACTTTTTTTTTACAATGCATCGTAATAAAATAAAATGTAACTATTGTTCCAAGGCTCCGAGCCCCGATTACACGCTCAACATCGGCACCCGTATCTTTATGGACGACTCCATGGTACCTCGCCAGCTGTACGGAGCCATAGCTAAACAGTTTTACAACACTGACGTAATTAGCACTAACTTCAGCGAAACCCAGAAATCCTCGCAGATGATTAATAGCTATGTCAACAACGTTACAAACGGACACATTCAGAGACTTATCGAGGATGGTAAAAGGCTGAAAATACAAAATGTTTGCACCTATTTTGAATATGTATACGACTATGTTAATGCCGCGACTTTCTTACAGACTCAAAACTGAAAGACGATGTAATGCTCGTTATAAGTGCCATGTTTTTCCAAGGAACCTGGTTCCGTCAACCGTTCAATGCCAACGATACTAAAATCGGCAAATTCTTCCTCTCCGACGGGAAAACCACCGTCGACGTTCCTTACATGAAGTCGACGCACAAGTTTTACACCGTTTACTCGGAAGAATTAAACTCCAGGATCCTTCGCATTCCTTATGCGGTAAATTTAATTAGTCTACCGCGATCGCTTTATTTCGCCTCTGAATCATTATTTTCATTCACTTTAAATATCTACTTTTAAAGGGGCACAAATACGCGATGTTCATGATACTGCCACAATCGCCAGAGAAATTGGACGAAGTCTTGAAGAAAGTCTCCCCGTACATCATCAACAGGCACACTTGGCTCATGCAGGAATTGCCCTGCGACGTGATGATTCCCAAGTTCAAATTCGACTATTCAAGTCACCTCGAAAGTACTTTAAGAGAGGTATAAGTAATATATCGTTTAGATCCGGCAACAAGTTTTTTTTGACACTCGGAAATCATTGCAGCTGGGCGTACGTGACATTTTCGATGATACGGCAACGCTCACAGGAATACTTCGCTCCAAAAAAACGTCTAGAAGACTGGTTGTTACGGACATTCTGCAAAAGGCTGGAATAGAAGTTAATGAACGAGGCACAACTGCTTTTGCAGCTACAGGTATCTTGCTTAATTTAAATACTGGCGCTTAAATGCTTTTGTCAGTTGCTTTTAAAATCTTCGAAGCCGCGTGCATATTTTAAATTTATATTTTTGATCAATCATCAAATTTTTAATTATTACAGACAGCTTTACTCTTTCTAAAAAGAAAATATATCCAATGAGAAAAATATTAAAAAAGATGATTAAAATTTTTCAAATTTATGTTTTTATTTGCAATTTTTGAAATCTGAAAAATAAGGTAAACGTTGAAAAATGATTTTTTTTTTCTTGAAACTAGCATCATCGATCATCGTAAATTACGTTAAATTACTGAAATGAAGCTTTTATAAGTAGAAGTTATTACCATCTATCTTACATCTATCGCTAAACACAATAAGTAAAATCTTTTATCAAGGAAAGCGTTCAAGACAAAGTGGAAAATTATGAAAATAAAAACGAATTAACGTCAATAAAAGCCGGGTTAGCGTCCTAGAACGCCTGTAACAATCAAAATTTCAGAGGTGGAGATCGGCAACAAGATGAACGACGAGACCTTCCACGCGACTCACCCGTTCCTGTTCTACATCGAGGACGAGAGCACGGGCGCGATCCTGTACATGGGGGCCGTCCGAAACCCGCGGGAAGAAACCGGAATGCCCGGCTCGGCGGCTCAGCCATCGACGCCGATGCCTCCGCGGATCGGCGAGTCATCAGGCGGTGACGCCGTCGGCGGTAAGCTTACTCTTTTGCGCGGCGCAAAGTCGCCGAACGACTTGTTTATTTACGGGTCCGCGCGCGTGGATATATTCGTATAAGCAACGCGGCGAGGGAGGGAGGAACGAGTCATCGATAAGCCTTTTCTCATCATCTACTCTGCCGGCTTGAGCGCGAATCGAGAACGGGAACTGCGGCCAGTTTGCGGAAAGCTCGCGAGCGGCGAGCTGCGCGACGACTCGGAGAGGAAATCGCTTGCACGAGACGCTCACTGCGGGGAAGATTTTAGAATGGCACTGACGGTGATCTTCGCCTTGGCCTACGCCGCCTCATGCGCCGGTATCGTATTTAATTAAGTGGATGTTGATTTTATACGAGTTTCGAAATTAACGATTGCGAGAGGGATTTTAGATATTAAATTATTCTGAAGAGCTTTGATATGAAAGTAAATCGTTCGAAGTATTGAAATGTTGTGTTTTTGATTTGATTTTCAAAAGATAACCTATAAATTTTTCAAAGTTAGTTTTTGAAATCGCGAAAAAAAAATTTGAAACGGGCCATAAGTCATGCTGATAAGGGAAATTCGTTTAACTGTAAAACCATAAGCGTGTTGATGAATCATTTGTTCAATGAATCATTTTTTTTAGGGAATTATATACGCCGTTTGCAGCTTTTCGTATTTTTGTATTCCTGATTTTCGTTAATTCAATGCGGATATATATTATGAAAATTTTTCCTGTTTTCACTAATTAGTTTCCTGTTCTATTACGTCCAAGGAATTTCCACTAAGGATAAATCATCTCACATTTAATGTGTGCATCGTATGAACAATTACGCATATAGCCTCTATCCAGTGTAAATTTTGTTCCCAAGTTGACTAGCTGCAACATTGTAATTTTTGAAATTTTAATAATTATTTTTTTATTTAATATTGTGATTTTATTAAAAAAGTTTTCATTTCTTAAATACTATTTTACATAAAATATGATATGATAAAATATTTTACATAAAATATTTACTTTTCAATTCAAGTTGAAAAATTATTTGCTGATTCATCTTTTTTACGGTACTCACATAAAAATTGTGAAAATTATTTAGAAGAAAAAAAATAAAAAATACTGATCCTATTTTTGCGAAATTTTTCCCAATAATTGCCGAGTCTCTAAATTTTCTAAATGTGCACAATTTATTATTTGATGGTATCTATTTTCGTGACGTATATTATTTTTTATCGTACAAGCTTTACAACATCCATGTTTCATTACTCAGAAAACGAAATTAAAATACAATTTTTAACTCGAAAACTTGTTTTTGTGGTGATGTATTGACATCAAATAGTAACTAATATTTCATTCAAATATGAATACACGTTATATGTCTATTCTATTTTTATTTAAAAATCCCGAACATCGTGGAAAATTTATCGCAATCGTCAATATTTTTTTAAAAGAAAATGTAAAACAGATTTTCGGAACGTAGTACAATAAGCTACAAGTGTCATAGTTCTGGATGATAACAAACGCACATAATTTTAGCATCTAATTGCTCATCTAATTATATAATGACTTCAATCTACATTTGTATTATCCGTTATACAGATTTATTTGATCGTACGCCAGTATCGAGCCACTTGTGTAAATTACTCGCAGCAATTTTAATGAGCTCGTTTTCAATTTCACTTTTCAAAACGCCTACGGAATAAGAAAAAAATAATTCAATTTTCCTTCAAACTTTAATTATTCGCAAAACATATTTACAGTCCCTCCGGTGCTGGGAATCGGGACGGAGGAGCGGCAAAACTACTTTAACATCGAATTGATGCAAGTGAGTATACTTTGAGGCTGTCTTGAGCTGGAAAAAAGTAAATTCGAGAGGCGTAATGATCTAATTATGTGCAGCGATTGAACGAGGCCAACCCCGGCAACGTAATCGTCGGCTCGTCCAGCATAAAGTCTGCGTTGATGGTCCTCGCCGAGGCGGCCGCAGGTAGAACGAGGCAGCAAATTATTTCTGCGCTCCGACTGCCGTCTGATATTAATCAGATAAGGAATCTCGCCAGCAATAGTATCAACACTTTTCAGGTAATTGGGCTACTTGTATTTAAAATTATCATTATGAAGAATGATTCTTTTCAATTTACAATTGTGTAAACTTGAAAAAACGAAAACAAAAAGTATGCTTGTATAAATATGAAGTTTAAAATATTGAAAAATAAAAAAAACACATACTTTTTCTTTGAATTAAAATTCAACATAATCGATGTCAATGAGAGAAGAGGTTTATTGAAACATGAAAACACCAAGAAATGAATCTTTCCGCAATTCCTCAGGACTCAAAGGGCCAGACGGAGCTGCAGACGTCGATCAAGCTGTGGACGGCGAGGAACCTGCTCCTAAAACCGGGCTACACCGATGCCTTGCAGCGTTACTACAAAGGCGAGCAGGAATCCGTCAACTTCAGCGACCTACCCGGCACCGTGAAAACCATCAACGACTGGGTGAAGAGGTGCACGAACGGTCGCATAAACGGCGTCCTCGATCCCAGTAAGCCAAATCATAATTCAGTGTATACAAGCAGCAATCGAGCCCGTGTAATTAAGCACTTCCGGTAATTGCAGGCGGCCTGGCTCCCGACACGCAGATGATCCTAACCACGGCGGTGTACTTCAAGGGAACCTGGGAGAGGGCCTTCGATAAGGAGTCGACGAGGACGAGGTGCTTCAACGTGCCCAGTTTCGGCTGCCGGCAAGTGACCATGATGGAGAACGTCGCCGACTACAAATACTCTTTCGTGCCCGCACTCGACGCCTCGGTCGTCCTCATCCCTTACTCGGTTTGTCTTTCTTTCTTCGAGAGGATAATCGAACTATTGAAAAAAATTGAACGTCTTTAGCTGAAAAAGAGTCCGAAGTAGTTTTATACAGCGTTCAGCTGTACTTGTTTTATGTTTAGTTTTATTTTCATTAAAACAAACAATCGTTACAGAAAAGTGCGATGTACTTGAAAAATGCGACGTTGCGAGTTTCGCAGAACGGAAACGAAACTCGACTTAAATCGTAAACTATAATCTAACACTTTTTCTGCATGTAAAAGTTATATTCGGCGAGGTATGTGTGCGCTGGCTAAATATAATCAGTAATTAAACGCTCTGTTATCGCAGGGTGGTCGAGTGTCAATGATGGTGCTGCTGCCCAAGAGCAGCGAGCCTCAAGCGTTGAATGATTTATCGCGCAACGTGGCGTTCACGCCCGTGTCCGCAATTTTGGCCAGCCTCAAAGCGACGGAGCTCGTTCTGCAGATCCCACGATTCAGCGTCTCGAGTAAATTCGACCTGCAAGATTCTCTACGACAGGTTCGTTGTTTACACCTGCTTTTTGAGCGCCGTCGTAATTAGCAAGGCGATCATCGGCTATTTTTAACGAAACTCGTTTCTGACTTCTTTTTTTTTTTTTTCTAGCTTCAGATTCTAGACGTGTTCGGAAAGGACGCTAATTTATCTACGGCGTTCCCGGGAAGCAACGTGTTCGTCAACTCCATTAAGCACAATGCACAAATTGAGGTGACCGAGGAGGGAACCATCGCCGCAGCTGTCACTGGTAATTGCTTAATTGGCGTGACTAAGTGAATCGAGTGCACAAACAAACAAGTTACCTGTTTGACCGCTTGATTCTACGTGAAATTCAAGCAGCGACAGGGAATCCCTGCCTTATCGACATTACAGATTGCTGTTACACTTACAAGCGTTTGATTTTTCAACGACAATTATTTGTTTTCTCTGAAATTTTTTTTTTTAAAAACGAAATTTTAAATGTTAACTTTATTGCTATCGATAAAAAGCATTAATCGAATGAAAGGACGAAGCTTCCACTTGACTTATTTTCGATTTTTCGCGGATTCAATTTCCTATATTGGAAAACGATAAAAACTGTTACGATTCGTCGAATTTATATTATCCACTTCACCGCTTTTAATTACTCGAGCAGAAATACTAATAAAATACGAAAACGAAGTTAATAATGACGTTTCATTAACTTTTTAACTTGTGTTTGTACAAAATTTATTATCAAGTAGTAAGTTATTTCATTTTCCAAAAGAATAAATCAATAATTTACTAATTGAGAAAATCAGGAAGCATTAAAAAAGCGCTTGAAATTTTAATTAATTCAAAAACAATATTGTCAAACAAAATTTTTGAATTCGCACCTTTATAAAATGCTAACGCGAAAGAATGTCGAGAACTAATAATGCATTGAAAATTTTCAGACGTTGCAGTGGTGCCGCTGATGGGATCGACGGCGACGATTTTCCGTGCCGACAGGCCGTTCATCTTCTTCTTATTGGACTTGCAAACAAACGGCATCTTATTTGCTGGACGATATGTTCAACCTGACGGCGCAGCACCTTTTACCGCTGCCGCGGCGTGATTGACTCAATCAATTTCAAGACTGGATAGGACACTATGATCACAGATTATTGTAACTATAAAAGCATTCCTAATAAAATTTAGTCAACAATCTGATCATGGATCTCTCCTTATTTCGTTCCTTGAAAACTCTATTTACTTAACAATGTCTTAATTAGACTTTCCTCCTTTACGTTTCTCTAATTACCGTTTGATATCTACGTTTTAGTCTAATTGCTTCTTACAGCTTGGTTTTCAAATCTATTATTCCATTCACGTGGTTACAATTAAATTATACTTCAAATCTCCATATTTTTAAATGAAAGAAACAGAAATAAAAGCGCAACCGTTGCGAAATACGTCCAGAAGAAAAGAAAGAGGAAAGAAAAGAAAAGAAAAATAGCGTAGAATCGAAAAGATGCAAGAGAGCACATAGGGACGGAAGCGGAACGGAACTTGGACCCGTCACGCATCGTGCCTATAAAATCAGCCAAGTATCCCAAGGATAACGTTACTCAGTGACCAGCTACTGTCATACATGTTTATTATAGGCGCAAGCCGTATTACTTCACATCTTCGGACCGCTACTCAATGAGGATTATTTCACTTTACTCCGGTTTAATTGGAATTGCGAAAGTCCTCCCCCCCCCCCCCCACCGCGCCTCGTTTCGGAATCGTCGATGAGTTCTCGTTACTTCTGATTTACTCGGAGGGAGCAAAAAACGCGCGAGGATGCATAAAACGTAATGTATGCCTTCCTTTCGATTTCCCGAAGGCGCCAAGAAGCACCGGTTTTTCCTCGAGCCTTCCTTTTCTGAGAGCGGACGTTTATCAAAACCGCCGCTGCTACCGCTTCGTTAGCTCGATTTCGAGCGATGTTTATGCGGAATTTTCGACGCTTCTGCTAATACAAACGGTACAATTTACTTTTTTAACGAATATATATTGCAAAACTGTGCCGGCCTTAATTCATTGATTTTTCTATTTTATCATGCAGATTAAAGTTATTAGACTAAAAAAAAAAGGCGCTTTATTTACACGGCGCGAACGACGCTTGTTATTAAAAGGAAGTAAGCCGAGCCGTCGTAAGGTGAATAAGTCGTCAGTCGATCGTAAGCGTATGTAAATATTAATCGAATTTTCCGGTCGATCAGCCTTGCAGCCGCGGTAGACGAACGGCCTAGAGAGGCTCCGGAGACGTTCGGGGGGGGGCTCGCAAAAATTGCTAGCTCTACAAGGGACTCGTCCCTCCGAGACACATCCTCCGACAATTATCGAAATTCGTCGAAAAAAAAAAGGGCAGTTCTCATGGTCCCGGGGCCCCGAGAGAGAAAAAAGCTCGTAACAATGACTTCCTATGGCCGAGTGCGCGCGCGCGGACTCGCTGGCTCTCCGCCGCTGTGCTCCTCTACATCCTGACTGGTTTTGCCGCGGCGCTCTCGCCGGCTATATGGCTTAAATTTCAAGAGTCCATTCGGTTGTTGCGTGGCAAAAGCTCGAATTGCGGAAGAAAGGAATGAGCGCGGAGAGGGAGAGGAGGGAGAAGAAAAGAGCGGCCGTTCGCGAGGGCTATCAAGCGGCTGGCTCTCTCTCTCTCTCTCTCTCGCTCCGAGGGCCCACAAAGCGGGGCGCTTTTATGCCCTCTCTCTCGCTCTGTCTCTCTCTCTCTCGCTCGCTCCTCCGGCCGCCGCCTGTGAGAAATCTCCGAGCATCCAACTACTGTATTATACCTATACGTATTAACCTCCGCGCTTCCGCGGACGGAGAGCATAGAGAGAGAGAGAGAGAGAGCTCCGGAGTTCTCTCTCGAATTCCTCGCGCAGGCTTTTTATTATTGCGGCCCGGCGAACACGCCGGGGCAGGCGGCGGCGGCGGCGGCGGCGGGGGGGAGCTGCGAAAAATTCTTCGAGAAGAAGCGGCTCTCGGGGAGAGCTCCTCTAAGCGAGGAAGGAGTTTATTATGTCTTTTCTTCAATTCTCTCGAATTACCGTAAAAATGTTGCGTGCACCGGGGCCTGCATACACACACCGCCGCCGCTACAACGCCGCCGCTGCGCCGAGAGACTAGAGAGCCCGAGAGTCGATAGCTCGACCGATGCAAGCTGCATTTACTAATGACCGACTGGCACGGATCTTCCTCCCTCCCTCTCTTTCTCCTCTTTCTAGCCGAGCTAATAATCGCCCGTGGAAAAAGATGCTGCCATTCAGGACCCCGATTCCTCAATCAGCGGGGTTTTAAATGGACCTTCTTTTTTTCTCGGCGCGATCGCCGCTTTTGATATGTTTATGGAAACGGGCCGTGGAATCCTGCCCGTTGATTGATTGATTGACTATTGTTTTATTGACAAGAGGTGCTTGATTTATGAGCTGTGCGCCGACGGGAGCGATAAAAAGTCTAAGGCAAATGTATGCATAAATGCTCGCAGTTTTCACAAAACAGTCATACGTTTAAAAAATCTGACTAGTAAGTAAACGCATTGGTTTTTGAGCGTTAACCAAACTTGATGAACATTTCCTTAAATTTCTAATAGCCGCAGCATTAGAATCTTCCCAGGCCGTTGTACTTCAATTAATTCCAAATAATTAATCCGACAAAATTAGCAAAGCGCACACGAAAGTGGGTCATTGCAAAACGATTTGCGGGAAAAAGGCCGAGAGAGCCAAAAGCCCGTCAATCGCCGAAATGCACTTGTTTAGAATAAGGCTCAGAGGCGCCGGGGCCGCTGGCTCCGCTCTCACAATGGGGTCCGCGGGGCGCTCCGTTTAGCTCTCGTTTGGCATCGGCAGTCGGCAGCGCGTTACGTAAGCAAGGATTATAGGTTCATCCGCGCGGCGGGCGCGCGCGCGCGCACAGTCAGATTGGCACTTGTCCAAGCAAAGCACGAGGCGCGCGGAACCCGAGGGCAAGTGAAAGTCTCCTATGCCGCGCGCCGCGCCGCGCAAACGAGGAGGTTCGCCGCGCCGCTGCACGCGCTCTGTGCACTGTGCACTCTCCGTGCAGCTGCGACGACCAAAGGAGCTTTGGCCCCAAGCGCGAGCGAGAGAAAGAGAGCCGGGGGGAAGAAAAAAAAAACCCGGCCCCGAACACTACTTTCACACACTCGCGAAATTATTAATCGCGAATTTATGCCTGCCGAGAGAGACGCCGGGAGCTTAAGCTTTCTTCGCTGCTTGAGAAGGATCTGGGAGGCTCGAACTCTGGAGTTTTCTATTCGGATTACGTCGAAATTCTCGTTGATCGGGCGGAAATTAAGCAGCGAAAATAAAGTTCGAGTAGCGCGACTATATTGAGACTCGGGAGATGAAGGAACGGTAGTATTATAAAGCGAGGAATGAATTAAAGCTGTGAAAATACCGATTCAGCATAAATTCGGTGAGCACGGGGCGATCATTTGCATATCTGCAAGTTTAAAGCTATACGAAACAGAGGGAAATAACCGCGCGGAAGCCCATTGTGGAAGTTTCGTAACGAGCCGGGAGGAAAACTCAATTACTCAAAGTTCTATGCACATCGCCATTATTCCCTTTCCCGCGAATACATATATATTCCAGGAGTAAATTCGGAAATTCAGCGGCAAAATTCGCGGGCTGCCTCTTGGCACACGCGCTCTCGTCTCTGCGGGCGCGATACATTTTAAATAAAAGAAGAAGAATTGCGTCAGCCGCGGGAATTTTGGCAAAAATCGTCCGCAAGCTGCGAGAGGTTTTGACGCGGCGCTGGGCGCATATCCCGTTATATTCTCGTGATTCGTGCGCGCGCGCGCGCCGAGCGAGAGAGAGAGAGAGAGACTTTGTCGCGCGTTCCGAAAAGATAGGGATCGTGCGGGTATGCGAGAGACGACAAAGCGATATACTTGCAGTCCCTCTCTTTCAGGATTCCCCAATCCAATTGCCCCGCACTTATATGCGCGCGCGCGCGACTTGCGTGAACCCGTTCGTTCCTGCAGCAACGCTCTCCCGCAGATTTAGGTGTCGGAGAGGCAGCCTCCTATACGCCGATTCGCCGCCCGCTCGAGTTTCTATAGCTTATCTGCTTCCCAGATGTAGGCTGGGCAAATTTCTGGATATTCAACGGGCTTGCGTATATAATAAAAAACTCTTACGGGACGAGGTTAAAAAATTTCGGGTTCAACACACTCGGCTCATCTTAATAAAGTATTTTTTTACGCAAGTACCTGCTATAACTTAAATACAATTACAGAAAATTACAGAGTACGAGTCACACGCTTTATTCTCCAAAAGCCGCATGAAAAATTTGCATCGGGCGCATTAAAAAAGAGCGCTCGTTCGAATGAACCTTTTACTTTATTGCGATACTCGCATCGGCGATCATATAGTTTTTCCAGCGTAATTAGCGGTCCAAAGTACCTTCATAAATTAAGAACTTAACGCAAATTTTCGCTTTTATCGCGCCAGAGGCGGGGAGGGGAGACCCGAGAGAGGCCGAAAACCGCGCGGCGCTTCTATAAAAACCGAATAAATTCTGCAGAAATAGAGGAGAGGAGTATATCTCATGCGGCGCCTCGCCACATAAAAAAGAGCCAATATAAGCCTTTAATTAATTATGCGGAATATCGCGATCGTTAAAATAATATGTAAACGAGATCCTCCCCGATACGACTCACTTCGCTCGCGCTCTAATTTACTCGGGAATCCGATAATAACGCCAATTACTCGCCGCACCGCCCGAATATCGAACGATTAACGCCGCCGCGCGACGGCCTTTTTTTTCTCTTCATCTTCGCGGGGCAATAAAGAGCGGCGAACGCGCGCATTGTCAACCGGCGCCGCGCGATGGAAATTAGCCATTAACATAACTGGAAGTTATACACTCGGGGGGCCCACTCTGCGACTGCGTCTGTTACACGCCGTGAGGGTTCCGTTATACCCTACTAGCTCCCCTATGCGTGTAACGTCTTTTTTCGACGTCCGAGCCCGCGCGTTATAACTCACGAGAGAGGCCGCGCCGAGAGAGCGCCCGGCACGAAATTTTCACCCGTCTCATTAGCAAATACGAGGAGGATACTTTTCGGAAATTGAGGCCTTGTGTACGTAACGGACGCGAGTGCAGTTACTAATTATTAGATAAGACCGTTTATTTTACGTAAGCTGAGTTTTCGTTTCTGTGTTTCTCGGATTAGTTAGACGCGAATCGATTAGAGTTATGCGGAAAAGTTGAGCAACCTTATATACGAGAGGTACAAGCATTAGCTTTATATTTATTGCCGAAAATATATTCCATCGGAAAGCCATAAATTTCGATTACGAGGAAATAATATGATGCCTTTTGCGGGGGAACGAGGAAATAATGTTACAATTGGCGGCAATTGATTGGCTTATATCGGGCTCGGACCCCGAAGTCGGTTTCCGCGGAAAAAGGGGAACGTCAGTCAAGTGCTTTGAAAGCTCACCGCGGCGCTCGCCCCGAGTCTCGCCCAAATTAGAGCCGGCGAACTTGGTGTTTTCTTTGCTTTGATGTTTATTATTCGTAAACAATGTAGACTAATATTGCGGCTAAGACTTTTTTTCGGCCTCTCAGAAGACGCGCCGGTTGATTTAAACTCTTGTTTTATGTAGAGTCCCGGAGCTCTTTTTAAAGACCCGATTAATTACTTTATCTCGTGTCGGTGCACGCGGAATAAAAGTTATAAATAGGCGGCGATTTTGAAAGGGTATTTTTGTATGCGGAGGGAAGGTGAAAGAATAAAGGCCGAGAGTTTTTTATGTTTGAATGTATCGTTATTTAATCGTTCACTGTCGTTCTTTTGACATTTTATATTGACAATTTGTCTATTTACAATGGTATTGATATAATAATACAATAATTATTAATTAATTATAATTGTACACGGCTACTACAAATATACAGATTTGTATCTTTCTTTACAAAAAGGTATAATCTACGAAGTCTTTACAATGCTTTATCTAAAATTATGCGCAATTAGGGATACGGGAAAAGATAGAGTTCGAAAGGGGAAGAGGAACCTGGGTGAAAGAGAGTTTCAAGTGTCCTTTGTTCCTCGAGGAAAAATTTTTGTCAAACTTTCCGGAGAGGAAGAAATGACAATTGGCTGTGAAAACTCTTCGTCACCGAGGCCTTTGGGGAAAAGATTTTTTGAGAAAAATAGGATGATGTACAATGGGAGAAAGATGTAAGTACAAAAAATGACAAGAGCGTCGTTACGTATCTGAATAGTTAATTGTCTTGCCTTGGTAAATAAGTTTTATAATCACTTTTCTTTCTTGTATCCTTCATTCGCTGCTTAATTAAACGAGGGATGAAGAGTTGGCTTTAGGGCCGCGCATTAAGTTGCAGATGCGAAAAACCCCAAGTCTGACTTTAATATTTATTAATATTTTAAGAGGAACATTAAAGAATCTTGGTTCATCATCATCAACATCATCATTATCAATCTCGTCGTATATATAGTCATCGTTGTCCGATATTCCATATCGTCTATATCATCGTCATGATAATTATCACCAACAGTATCATCATTACATCGTTACAAATAAATAGTCACTCGAAAAATCGCACAATAACAAAACAGTCGTCACATTAGTCATATATACGCTTATACGTGGAAACGGAACTAGCAAGCAGTGCAAATGAAAAAAGTCGGACGAAAATCCGAAACGAGGCGTAACGAATGAAATGAGAATTTTAAAAAAGTTATAAATTAGGCTTGCTGGCACCGTAGCCATTCACATGCTTGTGGAATCAATCGCTATTTTAGCATAATTAATGCCGGACTTTGGAATCCGTTGCTGGCGTGCGCTGGCAGTAAGTAAGTAAATGCGTCGAATCGGAAATCGCCGTTCGATGAGGGGTGAAACGAATCGGTAGGCGTATAAAAAAACTATATGAGATTGTAGACAAAAAAAAAATGAGAAACGATTTCCGCGCGAGATCGTCAAGAGTGAAAGCTATTACGAAAAAAAAGATGAAGGCGATGTCCGATTTCGTTGTGTCCACCTCGAACTTGGCCGGGCCTTTATTATCGTTATCGTTCCCTATTTTTCTCTCCCTCTCTCTCGCGCTCTCTTTCTGCGGACCTTGATTTGGACGGGCGTCGTTCGGACGAAAAACACGAGGCATTCGCTCTCATTCTTCTTACTCGGTAGCACTCGAGGGGCTTATTTTTAGGTTTCGAAGACGCCGCTCTATCTGTCCGCGACAGACTGTCAATGAACTCCGAGAAAGAGAAAGAAGAAAGAGTCCCCTTTGAAAGGGAGAGACAAAAGGGAGTATCACACTGAGAGAGACTCGGTCGCGGCCCGCCCGATTCGCCGCTTTGCCATTTTTTTCTTTATATATCCCGAGGAAAAATGTCACGAAGGAGTCTACAAGGAATTTCCCGCGCCCTCTCAAATGCGACTCTATAAGAGTCGATCAGAAAGGCACGACTTCGTCTTCGTCACTGATTTGCCGACCCTTTGTATAATTTTCATCCGGGCTCGGCTGAGGGACGGATGAGAATTACAAAAAGATCGAAATTCCGGGCAGCCCCTGTCAAATGTATATATATTTATAGATCCGCGCGTCCCTTTGATACGAATACGAAATGCGAATTACGAATGTACGAAACACAGTCACTTTCTATTAACACGCGCTCCTTTCTCTTTCGCGAGTCGAGTGTTTTTAACACCAACTTGCACGAAGCGCACACACATACACACGCTGGACTAAACAAAAAAAAAATATATATATATATATAAGCAGACGCTCTCCTTCGTACGCGAAAAAAATATCGTTACTGGAACAATGATAATGCGACGGGATCCCGAATGATTCCGATATCCTCGAGAAACAATGTGCTATACGTTACAGTGAAACGTTACGCTTCTTACGCCGGCAGTAGTAAATTAATCGTTATCGATAATTATCATTATAAAAAATAATATAATTATAATTAATAAAAAAAATATTAATACAATAATAATGAATTATTAATAGAAAATAACAAATGATAATAAATTAGTTCTGTACAAGGCGCTTCGAGCAATATATATATTCGAGATAACCTATTTAATAGCTAATAAACACAGTTGGCGGGGAGGAGCGCGCGCGAATTCCGCCGCCTACACAGCATCCATTTTTTTGTCTTTCGTCGTTGTCCCTTGGGATGGGCGAGAGTCTTGAGAACAGTCACGAGTTCGAGTCCAGGGCCAGGTAGGAGTAGCGTGAGCGCGGCTACTAGACCTCCGTGGCGAGCGTCGCCGCGAGCGACGAGTCGTGCCTGCTGTAGTGGTCGTCGATGACGTAGACGGCGCAGCCGGGCTTTTCCGAGCCCGACTGCTGGAGCAGCGACTCGTTGGGCGGCGTCTCCGCTATACTCGTGTTCGGCCTCTTGACGTCCGCGCAGCAGCTGTCCGTCGCCGAGAAGAGCGAGGAGGACCGCTTCGAGTCGAGGAGCTGGTGGCAGGAGGAGGCCAGGCTCGGGGCGCCCAGGCCGCACTCCTTCTCCTTCTGGTAGAGGTGCTGCGACGCTCGGTGGGCCGCCGCCTCCGTGTTCAGCTGCTTCGTCGTCCGGGCGCGCGCCTCCTGGGCGCTCATCACCGGCTCGGCCTTGTAGCCCTCGTGGATCGAGCCGTCGAAGCAGTTCTCGGCGGCCTGGGCCGCCGCTGCAGCCGCCGCAGCCGCCGCCGCCGCCGCCGCGGCCGCGTTGTTGTTGACGCTCTTGCCCTGGACGCGCTCGGACACGGGGCCCTGGCCGCAGGCCGACTGGGCCGTCCAGGTGTTCTTGATCATGTGGGCGTCGCCGGCGGACTGGACCGGCTCCATCTGGGGCGAGAGGAGCGCGCCGGCGCGCTTGCTCATGCTGCTGTGCACGGCGTTGCGCTCGTTCTGCAGCCGGGCCTCCTCGTCGGCCTTGGCCTGCTCGCGCTTCTGACGCCTCTTCATGCACATGACGGCGAGCGCGGCTACGAGGACGAAGGCCGGCACCGCCGTCGAGATGGTAGCTATGACGACGACGTGCTCGGTGCTGAGGGCGGCATGTCGGGCCTCGGGCGCCGCGGCCACTGCCGCCTGCCTGCCCCTGCTGGCTGGGCTGCTGGAGGCCGGGGGCTGGGCCGCCGCCCAGTAGCCGGCGGAGCCGGGCCGGGCGGGCGCCTCGGCGCAGGTGTCGCCGCGCCAGCCCTCCGGGCACTCGCAGACGAAGCCGTTGACGCGGTTGCGGCAGGTGCCGCCGTGCTGGCAGGGCGAGCTCTTGCACTCGTCGACGTCGACGCTGCAGTCCTTGCCGGAGAAGCCGGCCTTGCAGACGCACTGGTAGTCGTTGGTGGTGGAGATGCAGGAGCCGCCGTTGGCGCAGGGCTTGGCGAGGCAGTAGTCGACCTTGTCCTGGCAGAGCTTGCCGACGTAGCCGGGTATGCACTGGCAGCGAAAGCGGTTGACGCGGTCGATGCAGGTACCGCCGTTGAAGCAGGGATTGCCCTCGCAGTCGTCGATGTTGACCTGGCAGCGCTCGCCGGTGAAGCCGGCCGGGCAGGTGCACTTGAAGCCGGCGACGAAGTCGGTGCAGGTGCCGCCGTTGGCGCAGGGATTCTCGGCGCACTCGTCGATCTGCTGGTCGCAGTCGGCCCCGGTGAAGCCGGCGGGGCAGTGGCAGGTATAGCCGCGATCGCTGTCGTCCTCGCAGGTGGCCCCGCGGGCGCAGGGCGAGTCCTTGCAGGAGCGCGAGCTGACCTCGCAGTGCTGGCCGCGCCAGCCGGCCGGGCAGGAGCACTTGTACTTGCGGCTGATGGTCTGCTCGAGGCCGTCCTCGGTGACGGCGGCCTCTACGGTGGTGTTGCCGCTGAGGGAGAGGCAGGTGCCCTGGTTGCGGCAGGGGTTGCTATCACAGTCGAGGAGGGCCGTCTCGCACTCGTTGCCGGTGAAGCCCGGGGCGCAGGCGCACGTGTACGAGCCCTGGCCGGTGTTGAAGCAGGTGCCACCGTTGCGGCAGGGCTTGTGGTTCGTGCAGAAGTTGAGGTCCTGGTTGCAGAAGAGACCGCCCCAGCCCTCGTTGCAGAGGCACTCCCAGGGCTTTTGGCAGCTGCCGTGGAGGCATCCGGGGTATCGGACGCACTGGTCGCAGAAGGGTCCGGTCCAGCCGCTGTGACACCTAGAGGGGAGACGGGAGAAAAGCATCGCATAGGTTAGTCATTGCCGACGAGTGGTCGCGGGTTGCGTGCGTAGGCTGGCACAGGCCGGTGTATGAGGTAAGAGGATGTGTAAAGGGTCATCATCGTGGCTCGCACGGGAGCACACGGGGAACACGAGAATTCCGCCGTGGGCCGCTCGCCGAGCCTTTGAAAGAGCGCCAGGAGAGAGAGAGAGGAGGAGGAGGAGGAGGACGACGGAGAAAAAGGAGAAAAGCAGCGGCGGCGGCGGCGGCGGCAGCACCGGGTGCGGCGGATACGCGGAGAGCCGGGATATAAAGAGAGAGGAGAGAGGATGTGGCGGTCGGCCATTACTTTGTCCACTCGGGCCCCGTGAGAGGGGAGAGGCAGGCAGGCAGGCAGGCAGGCAGGCAGGCTGAGAGAGAGGCTAGCCTGGCCGGCCGGGCGAAAAAGAGAAAAGGAAAATGTGAGAGGAGGAGGAGGCGGCTGCGCGGGCCGGGAGAGGGGGGATGAGTCGCCGAGCAGTGTTCCCACGGTTGGAGCCGCACGGTTCGAGCCACGGCAGAGCCGTTCAGTATGCGGGTCAAGGAAAGGTTACGCTCCTCTCCCGCTCTCGCGCGCGCTCTCTCTCTGCGTGTGTGGGTAAGCTACCAGCGCTACAGCTCCTCTCCTGGGCCCCGTCGCATGACTATACCATTAAATCCCATATACACGGCAGAGGATCCTGCCTGCCTGCCTGCCTGGCTGCCTGCCTTTCTTTTTCCTTTCTCCTCCGAGGCGGCTCGCCCTCTCGCTCGCCGCGCGCTTCTTCTTCTTCTTTCGCTACTTGTTCGCGAGATTCCAAGCTGGCTCTCGGCCACGCTACGAGAGGGTGCATCATTATGGCCGGCCAGGCGCGGAAGGAAGGAACTAGCCCTCTCTTTCTTCGCGAGCCCGAGTATTTGCGTGCGCGGGATTAGCGGAAAAAAGCCGGCGCTCTCTCGCCAGAGAGAGAAAGAGAGCCAGACGTGGGAATTGATTGCCGGCGTTCTACGTATACGTACTCGGGAGCCGATTAGAGACTTATGGATTTCTGATGGAATCCGTATTGCGGTCCAATTAATCGCGGAGAGAAATCGGCGCGGCTCAAAAGGGCAAAAGGGCAACACTCGCCGGCGAGTCTCCGGCTGGAATTCCCCGGCGTGAATTTGAATGGGGCCGATCCCACGATGAGTCCGCGCCAAAGGCACGTCGTCGGCCGTCGTCGCCGTTTCCGCGTCACGGCTCATTTCGGGGAAACGCGTGCGAACGCGCCGAGCATCGAAATCAATTCGAGCGCGGACAGGCAGGCAGGCAGGCGGGCAGAATGAGAGAGAGGCCGGGGCTCGGAAAAAGAGCGCCGGCCGCTAATTAATCAGCGACTTAATCGCGCACGACTAAGAGCCACCCTGCGCCAATGGATGCTGCAGTGCAGCATCTCTCGCGGGGAGAGAGACAGAGTGAGAGAGAGAGAGAGGAGAGAGAGGGTGAGCCGCGGCGGGCCCGGCAGACGGAGGGAGAGAGGAGATAAGGAAGGTGCTGGGAAGGCTGTGTGCCAGCTACGTGCTCTAAAGCCGTGTGTATATACTCACATGCACTGGTTGGGCAGCAGGCAGTGTCCGTGCTGCTCGTCGCATCCGGGCAGGCAGTGGGCTGAAACAGGCAAGCGGAAAAAATCCAAAGGTTAAAGCCAGCCAGTCTTTCTCTATAGAGTAAGAGAGAGAGAGAGAGGAGTGCGCGGCTCCTCTGCGGCCGCGAGAGCGCGGGGAGGGAGAGAGAGAGAGAGAGAGGCGAGAGGTCGATCGCGTACCTCACGACTCTAGCGAGCGCATACCTCTAGCGATGCGCTGCCGCTGCAAGTGAAAGTGCACGGATACGCGGCGCGCGAGCTAAGAAATTCGCCAACGGACGCAGAGGGCAAAAGTCCGGGTGACCTTGATACTCTCTGCCAGAGAGGAGAGAATGAAAGAGAGGAGCGGAGGGCCGAGGCAGGCCGAGGCAGGCCTCGGTATTTATAGTCCCCGTGTCCTCTCTCTCTCTCTCTCTCGCTCTCCGGCGAGAGCGAGCCGAAAGGAATGGCCGAATCGCAGGGATTCCTCCGCGCCTCGTCTTCGTTCCGGGGAAAATAGAGGAGCGCAGGGGCCGAAACTTGACATCGGCCCACGAATTTACCTCGGGCTTAGCGCTTCTTTATCTTCTTGTCATTGAGTCTCGCTCGTTCCCTTCCCTCCGTCCGCCCTCTCTCTCTCTATCTTTCCCTCCCGTCGTCGTCGTCGTCGTAGTCCAGTGCGTGCTGGCCTTTTTGCTTCCGGCGAAAATAAGCCCGCGGCCCTAAGCGCGAGAAAGCTCCTTCTGCAAATAGCGGGCCTTCTTTTAAACGACCGATCCTCTCTCCCGCTTGTGTCCGCGGGCGTGTGTGCGCACACGGGGAGAGAGAGAGAGAGAGAGAGAGCGCGAGAGAGGACGGCGTCGCCCGCGGGCTCTTTGAGCCGGCCCTTTAAATTCGTAGCGCATGACAGAAGGCGGAGAGCGAGAGAGAGAGAGAGAGAGCGGAGCGAGCGAGTATATAACGGCGTCTATAGTAATCCTGCACACGCGTGCCTCGAGTAGCTCGCAACGGACTTATCGATTTTCCCCAACTGGGCTTTTTATTGCGAGCAGCGGCACACGGCGCTCTCGCCCCATTGTGCAACCCGCCGCGAGGTCCTTTACACCGAGAGAGCGAGGAGCTCGTCCGGCAGGAGAGAAAGAGAGAGAGAGCGCGCAAGTGTATTTCGGCGCGACGGGGAGACGACGTGCGCAACGCGAGAAGGAAAAGGGCAAGGAAAGCTGCTGCAGCTGTTGGTTAAAGCGCCGAGCAGCGGCGGCAGCGGCAGCAGCTGTGCCCGACCGGCAGCTGCCCCGACCTTTCCCCCCTCGCTCTCCTCGGCGACTCGCGGAGCTTTTCGCCCGTTGGGATTAGGCGCTTTTCCCGCATCAGTCGGTCACTCGTGTCCTGCACACGCGCACACGGACGCAATCGCGCGAACGCGCGCACGCCTGCAGGTGCAACGACCGAGCCGAGCCGAGCCGAGCCGAGGCGACGAGAGCCGCGGAGAGCCAAAGAAACTCGATTCCAAGTGCAGAGGCGAGCCGCGAGGGGGGAAGAAAGTAAGCCGAGGTGCCAAGCGAGCCGGCGAACAAGAGACGAAAAATGATAATTGCGCGGCAGCGGCGACGGCGGCGGCGCGCAAACCTCGGCTAGCCTGGCCTACTTGCGTTACCCCGCTAGGAGAGCACCGAGAGAAGCTACCGGTGCAGCGGCGCGGCGGGACGGGACGGGGCCCGAAAACCCGGCCCCGAAAATGCAGCTCGAAAACGGCTCCCCCCGTAAAAAGTGTAGCCTGCCCGGTCTGTAGCTTCGCACAGGTAGTCGGGAGGAGAGCGAGAGAGAGAGAGTGTGTCGGTGCGCGCGTACGTGTGTATATATCCCCGGCGAAAGAGAGGAGAGAGAGGCCGTGCACGAGTCGTCGGCGGCGGCGGCGGCGGCGGCGGCGGGCGCACGAAGCGTGGGAAGTTGCGCCGAGCAGCAACAGCAGCCGGCCTTTGGTAGGCGAGCCCGGCTGCTGCTGCTGCTGCTGCTGCTGCCTCCGCTGCCGCTCTTGCTGCTGCTGCTGCTGCTGATGCTTCTCTCGCGTATAGCTATACTGGAAAGAAAGAGCGTCCCCTAGCAACCGCGCTAGCGCGACTCAAACTACTCTCCGCTCTCCCTCTCTCTCTCTCGCTCTCTCGCTCTCTCCGCTGGATCTTCCTCGAGTGGACCGTTCGTTGCGTAATATCGCTCTCCGCGCGCGCGGCTCGTGAGAACCTAGCGGGGGTGCCAATTTCGAGAGATAAAATATATACCCGGCCGCTAAAAATCCGGATGTATCAAATTCAAATCGTGGGAGAGGCCCCGAGAGACTCTGGCTTTACTGCCGCAATTATCGGCGAACGAAAAAAAAAAAAAAAAAAAACAGAAAAACCAGAAAAAAAGAAGGAGGTGCTTTCTAAAATACTTACGGGAGTTGCAGTAGTCGCCCTTCCAGCCGGAGAGGCAGACGCGCTCGCCGGTCGGCGAGCACCTGTAGTGGCCGAAGTTGTCGTCGCGGGGCCTGCACAGGTTCTCGCAGCCCTTGCCGTAGTAGTGGGCGGAGCAGGTCACCCGGTAGTCGTAGACCATCAGCGAGTGGTGGGACTTGTGCTCGTCCTCGATCCACTCGGTGCCGACGTCGAGCCAGCGCTGGGTCGCCAGCCGGGTGATGATGACCCGGTCGGCCTGGGCCGGCACTCCTGCGAAAAAAAGAGCCAAAAGAGTTAGGACAAAGGCGGCGGAGCAGCACGCGCGCGCGCGCGCGAGAGAGGAGGGCGCAGGTGCACACCGCGCTGAGAGAGGCGAGCAGGGAGAGGAGGGCCTGAGAAAGGAAGCAGCAGCAGCAGCAGCATCCGAGCACACACGCCGATTCGCATTCGAATCGCGGAATCCAAGTGCTGCTGCCTGCCGCCGCTGCTTCCTTTATGCCCCCGGCCGCAAACCAAGTGTAAAAGATTGGCAATTGTGCTCCGGGGGCGGCTCGGGTTACTCGAGGCAGGGCACTACGGTTACAGGCCACAGGAAGGAAACACTAGCGGCGGCCACGTGCTCTAGTCGGGCTAGGGCACACACGTGCGTCCACTTACCGCTGCTCGGCTGCCCGGTCGAGTTCTCCGTGTTGTCGTGGAAGGCCTCCACTATCAGCGAGAAGGTGCCCTGAAAACAGAGAGAGAGAGAGGAGAGATTAGCTATCAATTCCTTGGGCTGTGTGTGCCGATTGCAGGGGGGATCGCGCCGGATCGCGGGGGGAGCAGAGGGGGAGGGGGGGGGGGCAGGAGGCGAGGCGGGTAAGGACGAGGCGGGCAAGAAAGAGCGAGGAAGAGCGAGGAATCTCGAAGAATGTCCCGGCGGAACATTTGTCAGGGAGCTGAGTTATGTTTGCGCTCGGGTAGCGTATTTTCGAGAGGTACCTATGGAACACGGGGCCCCAAAGAAAGCGGAGATAAATTACGGGAGGAGACAAATGCCACCGTGATCGGCCGCTAATTTATTAGGGGGATCGGCAGCGGCTTTTTTCCTCCCTCCCCCCCTCCCCCTCCCACCGGCCGCGGCGAGTCCGCGAAAAAAGCTCGCCGTTCCCACGAAAGCTCGCGCTTAATTACGGGGCGGCCGGCTGCCGCTGCCGCTGCTGCTCCCGATCAGCTGATCATCGGAGAGCGAGAGCACGTGTCGCGCCTGCGGGAACGAGCGTTCTCACGTTTACGGCGGGGCAGAGAGGAGAACAGCGCGCGCGGAACCGAGAGTAAGAAGGAGCGGAGGAAGAGAAAAAGCCCTCGGGACAGAAAGCCATCTCACCGTTATTACCGGCTTTGGGGCTACCACTGCTGCTGCCTTGCTCTCTGTCGATTCCCTGAATTCGCGTCTTTGTGCCCGGCGCGCCACCGGACGGAAGCGCCGACGCTCCGCTTTCGGGAAAAGCAATAAGGGCCAGAGAGCGGCACGCGATAATGTTGTTCTCCGGGCCTTGTCATTTCGACAGCAGCAGCAGCGGCAGCAGCGGCTACGGCGACGGCAGCAGCACCATCGGCCTCAGAGCTTTTATAGCTCGCGGTAAAACGCTAAAAATACGCGCCGGCCAGACGCCCCGAGGAGAGCCTGCGAGAGTCTGCTCTCGCTCTCTCTCTCTCTCTCTCTCTCTCTCCCTCTGTCGGAGCGCGTTCGGCAATATTATGCTAAACGCCGATCCATTCATGGCACAGAAAGAGCGAGAGAGAAAGAGAGCTCCGCAGGGCCGCCTCTTCCGAGTTTCTCCGGGCCGAGCAACACTGGGATTTCGGCCTTGGAGCTCGGAGGAGGCAGTGAAAAACGTGTCGAAGTGAAAAGCGCTCGGCGCGCCGAGGGACAAAGCGGACCATCTGCCCCTTTGTCTAGCCGCACGGGGGGAAGAGAGACTGACTGCGTACTGCGCGTCGTGTACTCACCGGCCAGGTAAAGTCGAAGGGGAACCGGATGGGGTTGGCGAAGCTCGCGCTCGCCGTCAGGTTCATGACGTTCTCGCCGAGGACCGGCGTCACGACGTCTCCGTAGGTGCAGGGCGTCGTCGTGTCGATGTTCACCTGGTACTGCTTCAGGCAGACGTGGAATCGCGTCCTGCACACGCCGGTGCACTGCTCCTGCGGGCCCTGCTGACCCGAGCAGCACTTGCCCAGGCTGTCCTTGCCGTTCTCGTTGGCGAAGGACTTGAGCCTAAGCTCGAAGACCCCCGAGGCCTGCACCTGCAAGACACAACACAAACGCGCGGATGTAAACACGGGGGAACGGAGCTTGGACTCCTGGTCCGCGGCGGCGGACTACGGGCCCGGCGCACTTACCAGCTGCAGCGCCAGCAGAAGGGCGCCCACCGAGCAGAGGATCCGGCCTGATGCGCTCATCGTCGAGCCTCTTCCGGGCCGGGTCGTTCCTGCCAGTCTGGATCTCTTCCGGCCTTGGGGCGCGGGGCTGCACTTCCTTGACGGGGAGGTTGGCGCGCTGGGGAGGCGGCTCTACTAGCTCGAGCTAAGCGGCATCGCGCTTCGATCGCACTTCAAGTCCGTATCGTCGGCTGCTCCTGGTGTCTGCTTCCCTCTTTCTCTCTTTATCTCTCTCTCTCTGATCTCTCAGAAGCACTGCACACGCGAGGAGTCTGAGGAACTGCACTCGGGAGAAGCGGTACGCATGTCGCGCGCTGCGACGGCTCGGCGCTCCGGGGGAAACTGAAACACTCGGCGCCTCCGCGGAACGGCGGCGCGCGCGCACACACTGGTACTACTACTACTACTGCTGGTACCGCCTCCGGAGAGGGGGATATCGGTCTGCGGCTCGAGGAGAGCGGGAGAGCGACACCTGGCGCCACTCCGCGGCAGAAGTACGAGTATATATGCGATTCAGTGGACAGAGTCGGAGAGAGCGTGGTGTTCCTCGAGCGACTGTGTAGGCCCGCGCACGCACCGATATTATAGTATAGTAACGCTCGCTCCGAAGCACAACCCTCGACTGGAGGTGCTCGCCCGCGCGGCACCCCTACTTATAATCGCGCCCGGGGGAGAGGGTAGTTGTGTGTGCGCCAAAGGGGGGAAGCACACACCGGCCGCCACCGGCAGCTGCTGCAGCCGGCTGCAGCACACGCGCCGACGCCCCCACCACCGGCCCCTGGGCCACGCGCGCGCCCAACCCAAACGCTCTCTGCTCTGCTCTGCCGCTGCAGCTCCTTTTTTCCGTATCGCCGAACGACGACGACGACGACGACGACCTGGACCATTGTCGCTCCCGAGAGAGAGGCCTCTTTAACTCGAGACGAGACCATTATGCCCCGTAATTGCACCGAGATACCGGGCCCTCCCCCAAGCCTTTTTCTCGCCTCGTCGCGAATTGTCGAGTTTCTTTTTTTTTTTTTTTTCTTTTTTGTTAGAAAGGCAATCTGTCGTCGAATCCAAGTCGTCGAGGGCACTCGGCCAGTTCGCCCGGTAATTAAGCTATCGGCGTTACGGAAAAAGATATAGACGCGGCTCCGCAGCTGCATATCGGCTTCCCCGGCAAATCGAACCGAGGGGGAAGAATTAAATGGAAATTGATCGATCGATCGTTTTCCGCGGGCTTTCGCCGCGGTTTAAATGCGTGTGTATGCACTCCTCAATGAATTATATGCGTGGCGTGCGTACTTTGCGTTCGGCAGCCGCCCGAGAGAGCCGCTGATTGTTCGCGGGAACTCATTGAAAAGGAGTATCAGTGCGCCTTCGACTCCATTCACTCGACCGCGCGGTTTTCGCCTCGAACACCGCACACGCAAAAAGCTGTGCAGCGTATTAATAATGCTTCGCCGAGAGGCGATTCTTCGAGAGCGAAAATGCGAGATGGCTCTGTTGTTTTTCCGACTCGCCAGACTCGCGATTCGGGAACTGGCCGCGGTAAATTTGTCAATTTGTCCAAGGTGTTTCGTACGGAGAGGTGCGTTCTATTTTCGAGGGGCAGTCAATCAAAGAAATAGAGTAATGAATAACTGCGACGCGTAACTGTTGTATTCATAAATAAACACCCACATGCATGAGTACCCGCGCTAAAAATACGCCTGAACGGCCGCCTTCGAAATTCTAGAGACACTTTGAACTAGTGAGAATTCATAGAGTGCAGACGCAACAATATATCGCTGTGGGATGCCCTAAAATACATATTTATAATTAAGCTCCTGAATCCGAGGCTCGAAAACAATTTGCCCACTTGACTCGCGCACTAAATCGCTTCCTTTCCTCGCGGGACGAAAGAAAAAAATTTTCCACGAGCGTTTCACCAAGTGCCTAGGGATTCGAAAATACTTACGTTTCTGATGTGCGCCCGCGTGGGTGCTTATTTATAAAACCGAAAATAATTTTCGAAAGCTCGACGTGTACCTCGTTATTCCAATTTTCATTGACGTAGCATAATATGTCGATCGCGTTTTACGCGCTTTCTTTATTTCCGTCGGAAATCGTTATTGTCCAGAATTGGGCTCGATTAAAATATGCCGGCAAAAGAAAAGTAATAATGTTGACACTTTGTTTCCCGTAATAGAAACGAACGGCCGAACGTCGAAATAAACAGCTGTCATAATCCGAGGCTCCTCTGTTGTTTATTAGGTCATAGGATATTTCGCTGAAGCGAGAGAGTGCCCGAGGCGTAAATATTGTTTAAAATTCTCGTAAATTCAACTCCCCCTCCTCCGGTCAATCAAAATTCCTCGATGAAGGAATTCGCAGGCAGAGTCAGCAAACTGATTGCACTTGTTGTTCTCGGCGTGTCGCGGGGGTGCAGCCGAAAAGAGTGGCAGTGGCGGCGGTGGCGGAGCAGGCGGCCGCAGGCAGGCGGCAGGCCGGCAGCGATTGAATCAAGCAGTGGAAGAAAAGAGTGGCTTGCCCGGGACACGGCTGGGACGGGGGATGAGAGAGAGAGAGAGAGAGAGAGAGAGAGAGAGAGGAGAGCCCGGGCCGGAAGTGGTTCCATCTGGCTCCTCCGTCACTCTGACCTGTTGAACCACCTCGCGACCGGAAGCCCCTCTCTGGCGTATGTGTACACCTACGGTCCGTTCGGGGGCCCCGTGTTTGTCGCCCCGTGCATATACATACGGGGGCCCCTAGTCCTCTCGGTGCCTTTTTTAGCGCAAAACAAAACGCGGGACGAGGAACATCCGAAAACAACAAAGCGGCCCTTTTGCTCCTTTTTTTCCTATTTCCGCGCCACCGCCGGAACTCGCACAGAGAGAGAGAGAGAGAGAGGACTAAACCAAAGAGACGCGAGGACGAGTGCTGCTGCTGCCGCTGCTACTCTCTGCCAAGTGCCACTTTTTGTCGAGGGCCTCTCCTCGGCGAGTATACGAAACACGCGATGTTTTTCAGCCGGATTGATGAAGCCTGTATTTTTTAAATTATCGCTTAGCGAGCCCAGCTATTGGGTTACTGGAGCGACGTTTTGCGATGATTCCGCGTCAACTTTTCGATATTCTACGCGGTACATTTTTTTACGAGACGGAATTACGCAGTTTTCCATCGAATCTCCGCTGTTTCCACAGAAAACAAAATCTTATTTTCTTTACCCCCAAGATGATTATTAGCTCGCGGTCTCCGTTTCCAGTCTCCGAAGTTAAGAGGCCGCTAACCAAAACAGAGGAGAGAGGATCGCAATAAAAGCGAATAATTCTCGAATCACTTAAGTTTACGATCTCCGGCCGAAACTAAACAAACTTGTGCGCGCGGCCGATACGCGCGCGGGGCTTTATTGCCTCCCCGGCGGGCATCGGTTTACAGAGCTCGAAAGGAGATGTAGATACTTCGAGAGAGGGAATATAGGTGCACTCGATAAAAGTGCTCGTAGCCTCCGGAAGCAGCAGCGCGGCGGGAACAGTGTATAAACAAGGAAAAAGCGCAGCAGCACACACTTGCGCGCGAACGCAGGCGTGAGGCCCAATACATCGGCCGGCTTATAAACATCATAGCCCGTGCCGGCGAATAGCAGAGGCAGTTTACGCCGGTTCGGCAGCTGTGCGCGCGTAAAAATCTCTCGCAGTCGCGCGCATTGTCTTAGCAAGTGCAGTAGCGCGAGTCCAAGGACGCGACAAAGGTGTGCGCGGGGCCGATCGTCCATATGCACAAGGGGCCTCCCGGGAAAAGATTGTTATTGTCCCGGGGGCAATCGAGAATGGGTATATCGCTTCCGGCGATTGGGGCCCGTTCGCTTCCGGAACGCGCCGCCGCCGCCGCCGCCGCCGCCGCGCGAAGAAAGAAAAAAGGAGAGGGGCTGCCGGTGGTCGCCTCGTGGGGAGACGCGGCACGCGCCCGAACCCGCCCGAAATCGCCCGAGCGCCGATAGTAATCTGCTACGACGACGACGACGACGACGACGATCTCGCTGCAGCTGTCCCCCCCGAGCGGGCCCGTCTGTGTGCGTGCGGCTCACGCACGAGGGACGCGCGCGCGCGAGCAGTTGCACTTGAAATGCAGCCCGCCCGAATAAACCAGAGCCGCCGCCTGCCCGCCTGGCCTGACACCGGCGCGTCGGTGCGCTAGTTTGGCTTGGGCTACTTTTTTCGCCAGAAAGCGGCCGAGCTTAATCAGTCGAATTAATGGGCCTTTGCCGAGGCACCGAGTTTTAGTTCGCCGCCTGCTGCAAGCTATATACCCGACGAATTAATGGCCCGCGGTACTTCCTCCTCGAGGCTGACACTTTCAAAATTCATCTCTCGCCGCGGCTCCCGGCGTGTATATCGATCGCGTACGGCCCTAAAGGCCGAGCGATACGTGTTTGGATAAATTATACTTTAAATCGAGATTTTCCATAGTCCGTCGTGCGCACTTCGAATGAAAAGATATCGAATCGCACAAATCTGTGGAGACAAGCAGCCGTGTACCGCTGAATAAACAGGCTCGCGTCAACAGCGGCCGGCGTTAATTTGGCCAAAAAGCAACAGTTTCTGCATTATATTCCGCTCTCGCCTCGAGTGTCAGTGGTCCCTCTCTCCCCCACCTCGGCATTCGGCACGCGTATCGCAGGCCAGCGTCAACAAGGCGGCACGCGCACACATCTCTCTCTCTCTCTCTCCCGCTCGGCGCGCACAACACTTTGCGGGCCCCGCGCGCGCGCGCTGCTGCCAACAATGGGGCTTTTCCGCGCCGACGAGGGGGCCGCCGCGCATACCTGCGCCCGAAGAAAAGAAAACTCTCTCGCTCTCGCGCATCTGTTCGGGGCCGCTTTTCTTCGGCCGGGGGGGAGGGAAAGTGCAGCACGCGCCAGCGTCTGCAAGAAAGGCGGCGGAGGAGGAGGAGGCGCGCGGCGGCGGCGGCAGCAGCCTGACTTTTTGAGGATTTTCCGTGTGTGCAAGCTGCCGGCAGCTGCAGCCCTGCTGCGTCTTCTTAAGGCCGCCTGCCCGCCTGCCCGCGTCTGTGTCTGTCCGTGCTCCTTCTCCGGCTGCTGCGAGCGAGCGAGCGCGCGGCGAGATCAAATTCGAAATTAATAGCCCCCGAGGCGCATTGTGCGCGTATCGATGAACGCGCGTATATGTTATATATCGATCGGAGGAGCCGCCCGAGAATGGGTTGAGAGCCTTCGCGGGTTTTGGTCGGCTTTTGAGGTATTTTTACGCAAAGGATGCGGTCGAGCGGGTTACGAGGGTAAAGCGGGAAAAATGGGAACAAATGCCGCGGGACGAGGAAATTGAGAAATTTTTTGGCAGGAGCCGAACATTTGGCCCTTTTTAGTTTGTATACAAAGGTTTCTTCTTTTTTTTTTTAGGCATTTACAATGGATTCGAAACACTGTGTAGTGCCGCAACATTTTTTTTTTTCGACTTTCGCCTCTTTGTAGCGCGGTTTTCTTTGTTGAAAAGAGCAATGCATCATTTATATTTGTTAAAAATCCCGAAGCCGTCGGCGAACTTGTTTTACAAAAAAAAAAACATCGAAACAGCTCGTTCCTAAATCTTCATTAGCAGAGCAAAAAAACAAATTTTTACACTCGCAAAACTAAAATCCGCGAAAAGAAGCGGCGTCCCGCGCGTCAGTTTGATTTACTCGCGCCTTGTTTCGGCCTGAATAATCGTTCGGTTAACCGCCATTAGCCACATAACGATCGAGCCAAGCGCCGCCGCCGTACGCAGAGAGTCCGCAGCGGCGCGATTCCGCGAGTGTTTGTGTCCTACTCTCCTCTCGACAGATACGAATCGATAGCCGCCGCGGCGCTGCCAACGAAATCCGGCCGCTAAATATACTCGCGGATAATTCCTCGGGAGGAAAGAAGCGTGGTCAAGTTCGTTGCCGCCTCCTCTTTTTTTTTTTTTTTTCTTTATCCTCGATGCGAACGCGAACAAATTGAACAGACGGGCCGCGGTCGGCGTCGATATACAGCCGATACGGAGGAAGCGCGCAATTAGGGGCCCCCGAAAATCCGTAATTTCGGGCGGGCCGCGGCTTTGTTTCTCCTCGGGGCCCGTTCTTCCCACAGAGGAGGCAAGGATTCGCGTCACGTCCCGGCCTCCGAAAAGCCTCGGATATGAGGCCATTGTCGAGATGTAGAGAGGAGGCAGCTCCTCGGTATCCGCGCGCGCATCTTCGCTGCGTTGGTGGCCGATCCCGCATTCTGATCAGGTACCCTCTTGCCGTATAACTCGACGAGATCGTCTCTTTTATCATTGATATAAGGCGGACGGGAGCACAAAGCCGTGTAAAGGGACGACTCTTGTTCTCGTGACTCGGTATTGTGGAGGACGGAAGGAACCTGCGTCCGATCGTAAATTTCGCCCGATCGCGCTTACTTTTTTTTCTAATAAAAACGCGGGTGGGGGGAGAGGGGGGAGGACAATGTTGCGCCACGCGCTCAAAAGACGCTGCCGGACAGTATTGAGTGTTGTGACTTTTGTCGAGGTGCATTGTGAGTTAATCAATGAGTCGGTTTTTTTATTTTCGGGAAGAAAGGAGAGCTTCGGTGTGGCTTTATTGTTTAGCGGTTGACAAATGTTTGCGGCGCGCACGGACTTTCAGTGATTGTAATTGTTCGATTCAAAGGACAAGATTATTCATAATACCCTTATTGAATGGTCAAGTGAATGTATTATATTACCACAGAATTCAAAACTATCCGCGAGGAAATATAAAAAATCACAGTTTTAATAAAATATAGAATTTATTTAACAAGAGTGACGAACGGGCGAATGTAAAACCTCCTCTCCATTAATCACTAATGAAACTGCCGCCGTTATTTGGTGCAAACACGAAGTAACGCTTGATTACGGGACTAAAAAAAAAACGTTTGAAAAGATTAATCCGGCTCGTTCGATATGGGCGAAAGGCGCAACGTCACGCGAGTCGAGCCCCGATTCATCCCCCGATCGGGTCATTGGGGTGGATACGAGTGAGCCCGATCAGGTCATTGGGGCTCTATACGGCCGGCTGCTGAATGATGCATCGAATGGGTGATGCCGGTGTTGCTATTGGGGGTTGCGTGACCTCGCTATCACCTATATATATATATGTGCGCGCGCCGTGGGCCCGGCTTTTATATTGTGCATACCCCCATCGGACTCTGCGCCGCAATTTTTGATGCCACAATGCGGCTAATGAGGCGAGAGGGTGACTAACGAAAACATTAGGCAGCTGCTGAATTTACATTGTTAACTAGGGGCCGCGGGGTTCTTTAGGAATGTTTTTTTTAACTTTTAATCGACGCGATGCAGTTTTGTTGCTCTTTGCTTTTTATAACTTTGCAGGATATTTGCGTGTTTGATTAGATATGCAACGTCGTATAAGGCGGCAGTACACACGATGTTTATTCATATGGGCCGTCGTTCAAAATGCTAATGACTGCAGTTCATGAGTCGAGAGCCGCGAGGTTTTGTTGAAATTGAAAAAAAAATTTTTACCTGTACACTACTTTAAAGTCAATTTTTTAACTACCGAACGAAAACAAAAAAAAGTAACGTCCTCTCAGGACGCGCGTGTGCATTTAGCATAAGAAACAAAAAATCAGATAAGATATGGCTTTTCCCTTTCGAAAGGAAAAGGGGAAGAAAGAAAAAAAAAAAAATCAGAGTCAATAGAATAAATCTCGGGGACTTATTAATTTTCATAAAAGCAACCCTCCCCAAAAGTAAAAATAGCCCCCGACTTATTATTCAGGGCGGCTCGTACCTCGGGATCCTAATGACGTTAATCCGCCGCTACAACGGAGGAGGACGAATCCGGTCGGCTCATGTGAATCAGCGGCGGCTCGGCTCTTCTCGAGCTTATCTCTGGCTGCACTTCCGCAAGCAGTGCGCGCACACAGACAGACCCAGACCACAGAGGGAAGGCGGAACAACGGATCCGTTGTGCATTGAGAGTCGGCGCGCGCCGGCCGAAACTACGACCGCCACACGACTTCCCGAGCTTCCGAGCTGGGAATATTAATCGACGGCTCCTTTGCTGTCCTCGGAGCCCACCTCCGGAGAAATCGCCGGTGAGCCTTTGGAGATTCGGGACCACCGAGCGAGGGAAACGAGCGTGGCTAATGGAAAGGATGGACAGGAGAGCCTTATGAGGTTCGAATGGGCTTTTCATGGGGGTGCGGTTCTCGGATCGATGGCCAGTTGAGCGGCGTGAAAATGTTTGGTCAGGCCGCCGAGATGGAGCGGACTTTGAGGGTATTTCTGCACGAAAAGTTTTATTTCCTTCGAAATTTACGTCGAATCGATTCTCGCTAAATAGTTGTCGGTGAAAAATTCAATTTAAAAAAAAAAGGCCATCTCGATTAAAGTTGAATCACTGCAGATTCTATCTTTATAAACGATTGAAGAAACTTTTCAAAACTCCTAAAAAGTTTAACTCTTTGAATCTTTAAAAAGTGGATCAAAGTTACCTTACGACCCTGAACTTTGGAAACTAAGTTCTCGGCCGTACAATTATTATAAGATGTGTAATTACTACTGTCGGACATGAAAAGGATTTATGACGAACCGAATCCTTCTGACTTATTTTTTTCTAAAAGCCTCCAATGCAAGTTTGTAATTTAAAAAAATCTAAATGTGTGAAGATTATACGGCTGGACAAGCAGATGCTTTAGCCATGTCGACAAGAACGTGTTATTACTTATCGTAAATTGAGTAGGAAGGGACCTAAATAAATTTATCCTTTGTTGAATTAATATCGATTTCGCGGGGCAGGAATACTGAAATTCGAAAGGCGCGTACAAGACGTAAGATTCTCAACATTTAATCGTCTATCATTATCCTAAATTATAGGGGATGGCCGATCCAACTGGAACAGTAGTAGCTTCTACTCGATCTTTGTTAAGTTCCCACACAGCTGATTTGACATCTGGATCGATAGAGCCTTTTTCCTTACGTTAAAATGCATTACGATACGATCGAATTAAACCTTTGCGTTTGAGATGGAAATTCTCGAATCTGGAAATTGATAAGCGTGGAAGCAGTTGGATATTGAATGGATATTTTCATTTATTGTTACCCTGGTAGAATTTTCAGCCTTGAAAATGGCCAGGAAAATAGTTAATAGATAAGTCTCGTGACTATTTAATAGGTCGCGATGAAACGCTTTTTTTCGCATGATTTTTCAATTACAAGCGAGCATCGCGCGCGCTAGGCGTATTTTTTATATTAGCAAGATGGTTTTAATAGTAAACAACATTATTTCTATCATGCATATCACTGAAAATATTTTTAACTATTATATTTAAGTTTCTTGGAAATTAGATAACACAGTATCTTAAAAATAATTCAAACTAAACGCGATGTATTATTTCTTTCGGATTCAGAAATGTTATTTTTATCAAAGGATGTATGAGTTATGTTGCTGATTATTAATTTAAATCTACTTTAATAATCCAAAAAACATAAAATATTTTGAGGTTAACTTTTAGAATAAAATTTCAGAATCATTTATTGATATTTTTTTTTTTTTATAAATATTTTTCTTTACTTGGATAACACCCACGGCTATTTCATAAAACATTGTTATTTTAAGACAAATTAAGATTAATTATAAATTAAAATAAAAATTTTCGTGGCTTTTTTTAAAAGAACCATTTATAAAACATACTCACGTGGATTGACAAAAACCAGATTAGCGAAAAAAAATAAAAGCAAAGTTATTGTAAGTTTCATTTTTACGTTTGTCTAGTAATACAGCAAACTGGTACATACATTTCTAACTTGCTGATTGCGTCGAAACAAAAATAACACTAAAAGCTTATCAAAATAATTGTTCTTTCGACTATGCAATTTTAAGAATCAAACAAATTTATGTTATATATATAATCGCGATACCATACATAACTTAAAATCGTTATAAAACAAAAACTAGTAGATGAACTTCAAA